>JAUCBJ010001614.1:0-49068 GCA_032718475.1 Nemertoderma westbladi
CCATAAAGTTAAGCCGATAAGCAATATTGGGGGCCACGAGATTGGGTAATCAACCAACTCGTGCCACCCCAATAAAATGGGAAGGAGAAACACAATGAGGGTCAGGGGCCAAACCCCTAACCCAGAGAGAACAGGTGGAGTGAACGGAAACACTCCAAAGGGCGCCAACAAGGGTATCAACCAATCAGAGGGGGGAAAGGCATCGATTAGGTAGAGTAACAAGGCCAACCGTGCAATATAGCCACTTGGCAGTAATCATTTCAGTTCAGTTATCTCAGTATCATATTGGTGCTAGTTAGGTTAGTTAGTTTAGCTAGGGAAGGACCGGGACTTTAATTACCGTATCCCGCCTTCTGTATACGACAACATTATTCATATACCTATATCTATATACCCTATATCTATATCAGTTATTATATACGACGAACGACACGAACTCCTTTCACCTTTCATACACACGGCGGGGACGCGTGAACTAAACAACCGGATAAACCGGGATCCTTCCTGGATCCCGTCACAGTAATTAAACTCAAAGCTGCCGCCCTAGCTAGCTAAACTACCAGCCACCAATCACCAAGCGAGATGAGCCAGTCGGGAGAGACAACGCCGACGCGGACCCCGGACGAAGAATTAACGATCCGCGAGGCCGCAACCAGGCGGTACAGGCCCACAACGCCGGACCCATCGGTAACGGGTCATCCGGCAGTCCAGGATGAGGGGGGCCGCCTGGAACCCGAGGTCGAGCCAAGAGAAGGAGAGAGCGAGACGGAGGGAGACGGAGACGAGTCGACACGAGACGTGGGTCGACGTACCGATGTCGCCGGCCAGCCACAGGCCGAGGGCGACGAGCGGCCCACCGAAACGGCGACGGTGGGGCCGACGGTACGACGCCGGACCCGAAGAGACGGAGGAGATGTCGGTACCGATGTCGCCGGCCAGCCACAGGCCGAGAGCGACGAGCGGCCCACCGAAACGGCGACGGTGGGGCCGACGGTACGACGCCGGACCCGGAGAGACGGACGAGAGGTCGGCGACGAGGACGTCGGGGTTTCTGATCGACTTCGACGGGCCTACAACGCGACCCGGAGACTATTAGAGGAGGCCAGAGGAGGGGCGACGATAGACAAGGTAAAACTAAAGAGAAGACTAGGTGAGTCGAATAGACACTTTTATTATCTAATGCGCTTCGGGCAAAGAGGACTGGCCGAGGAGAGAGCGAGAGGGGTTGCCGAGGAACTGTATGACTTATGGCGGTATAGGGGTATAGAACCTAGCGTAGTGTACGTAGGGCCGTACTTAGTCGATGCCCGGGGAGTAAAATTAGTGGGTTGGGAGAGACCTGAGGAGGACGAATCCGAGGTTAACCCCGAGGATTCAGCCTCGTCGGTCGGAGGAAGTTCCGGGAGGCGGGGGAAGGTTAGTAGGACGGGGAGGCGGAGGGAATCCGTTACAACCGATAAGTCTGCTACATCCTCCGTGAAAGAAAGACGGGTGAGAGATATAAATGCCGCGTACCGTCTCGATTTAATAGAGCAAGGTCAAAGGGAAGTAGGTAGACGGTTAGAGGAGGGGAGAGTGCTGCTAGAGAGGGAAATGGCGTTGATTAAGGAAACCGGAGAGAGGGCCGAAAGGGCCGCGAGAAGCCTTAGGGAGTGTGAGGAAGTAGGGAGGAAGGAACAAGAAGAGCGCGAGGAGAGAGAGAAAAACGAGCGCAAAGAGCGTGAGGCGGAACGTAGGGAGCGCGAGGCGAGAGAGAAAACTGAGCGCAAAGAGCGTGAGGCGGAACGTAGGGAACGCGAGGTGAGAGAGAAAAATGAGCGCGAAGAGCGTGAGGCGGAACGTAGGGAACGTGAGGCGAAAGAGGAAAACGAGTGCAGAGAGCGCGAGGAGAGGAGGGAAAATGAACGCAGAGAGCGCGAGGAGAGGGAGGAAAACGAACGCAGGGAGCGTGAGGCGAGACGAAGGGAGGGGGCTAGAAGAGAGTTGGAATTGGCCGAACGGGACGCACGGGAGTGTAAAGAGAGGATGGCAAGGAAGGAGTGTGAGCAAAAGGAACTAGAGAAACGTCAAGGTGAGCTTACAGGGTACAAAGCTGTACATACGCGCGAACGGGAATTGGCGCGAGTAGGGGCGTCTGAGAGTGGGACTAGCTCGAGTATTTTCGAGGAGCCAGGGGCCGTGGATACATTTATTAATATCCCACTTACAGGGACCGCACGACAGACCCAAGACTGGTGTGACCATACGGGCGGGGGGGGGGGGGGGGGGTAATAATAATGCTATAGTAGACATCGTTAATATTAATAGTACCGTATGGGATAACTCTAACCAAACCTTTATTGCAGCGAATAATGCTTTACCTAGTAGCAGTAATTTAAATTTAAGTACAAATAATAATTTCAATTTGAACGTGCAAAATAATTCAAATAATTTAAATAATGATCCAAGTCCGAATTTACAAAATAATTCAAATGATTTTGTTTCAAACGAACAAATTAATTCCGTTTCCAATATGGGTGCTATTAACATGAACACGTTGGGCGTGTATGGCCAGGCAGACGGGGGCCTGGTAGGCCGTACAATTGGTAGGTCAGAAGTGGCGGGATTGAGCCAACCCAGAGAGGGCCTGGTAGGCCACGTAGTTGATAGGCAGGGAGCGGCTGGGTTGGACAGACCCAGCGAGGGCCTGGTAGGCAACGTAGTTGGTAGGCAGGGAGTAGAGGGCCTGGTAGGCCACGCAATAGCAGAGGGGGAGGCGGGGGTGAATAGACCCGACCGCGGTAGGGTTGATGTGTCGACTAGAGAGGGATATAGTAGCGGGGTGAGGGATAGCGAAGTTAGATGTGGCGAGTGGGGGGGGCTACAGGGGCCCCACAACAGCGAGTTAGCGGCGAAAGGGGGGGGGGGCAGGGAGTGCTCCACAGCCGTCAGCGGACAATGCGCGGGCCGAAATAGGTAAACCACAACATCCGGCGATGGAGAGTAATAGGGGGATTGCGAGTATCCCCAGCGGCGTGCGACCGAGCAGAGAGAGACAGGTTGACGTCGCGAGAGGGCGGACGAAACGTCGAGCCCGATCAGAAGAGGGAAGAAGAACAGTGGGGTTTAACCGGGAGGTCGACGAGAGATCTCACGAGCGGGAATACTACACTGGAGGGAGAGGAAGAGAAGACAGTAGTAAAAGTATCGCCGCGAACGATAGAAGAGCGAGGACGGATAGCGAGCCGTCGGTAGTCGAGATGAGAACGGAGAGTCAGTGGGGTCGGACTCCGGGAGATTGCCGTCGCCCCGGAGAGATGCGACCTGGTGAGGTGCATTATGCGCCGATGGAGGGGTACGCGATGTACCGGTACGAGGACGAGAACAGTAGAGAGGGAGGTCGAAGAGAAACTTTCCGACGGAATGTACCTACCGATCGAGAATACGGTAGCCGCGGGGAGGATTATTCGAGAAGAATAAACTTCGATCCCGAGCGACACATGCAGACTGTAGGACATACTGTAGGCCTTACTGCACATACCATAGGCCATACTGAGAGAAGCAATGTAGGCGATAGGATAGCGCGGACAACGGGATTAAACCCGGAAGTCGCGGAATACATACCGACGGGTAGGCCAGAAGCTGATAGGCCTATACCGGTACCAGTACAGCAGTATGACTACAGCATGCAGGGACATAACATATACCCAGGGGAGGGGGGAATTATTGCGGATAGGTGTATGGGCCCCAACATATTAACATCAACCCCAGTACCAAACATACCGGTGGGGGGGGGGGGGGGGGACAGGGTGACATTCCCCCATCACAATATCAACAATATACCCCGATAGGAGCAAGAACAACGAGACCCTTGGATGAAAATAGGTCGTGTGACACGACCGCTACCCCCGATGACATACCCAAGTCAAAGAAGATCAAGAAATAGGACGGACGAACCGCACCAGACAGGAGAAACTATACAGCATCCATCGAACCCATTGGAAGTGCAGGCGATGGGGATGGCCACGTTGATCGATGCGTTGAAAACGAGGATCGAGTTACCACCCATGGAACCATTCAAATTCGATGGGAGTAGGCCGGAAGAATATCTACAGTTTCGGCGCATGTATAGTAACGAAATACTAACAAAAAACTTGACGCAGGCGGAGTGCCTAAAGTATCTGCAATATACACGGGAGGCCCAGCATACGATATCGTGAGGCAATATCAAGGAATAGAGGGCGGCTTCACGACAGCGTGGCGGGCACTGGACAGGGAATACGGGCACCCGGCCAAGATCATCAGACAGACACTGAGAGGCATAACATCGGGTGGCCTACAGGATAATCCTGTTAGCATTAAGACGTTCGCTAACAAAGTCGAAAAGGCGCTAATCGTGCTGAAGACGCTAGACGCGCCATACGAGCTCAACGCGTCCAATAACATCACCACGATAGCACAGGCACTACCGAACTGGCTGCGCAACAAGTGGAGGAAGATCGCTTTATCCACTCGAGACGAGAAGGGTGTGGAACCGGGTTTAGAAGAAATGTCAAGCTTCTTAAACTACGAGGCTGAACTAATAACTGACCCAGTCTATAGCGAAGATAGCCTGGGAAAGGGACCGAAGACGGATTACCATAGACCGAAACCAGAGCACAATACATCAAACGCATTACCGAGGCTCAGGCAATCATTGCCATATGCAGCGACGCAGGGGACTGCAAGTCCACAGCTAGCCGAAGATAAGACAACACCATGGAACGGACAGGGGAATAATAACAACATAAATAAATAAAACCCCAGTACGTCCAGTAGGACGAATCCAAACAATAAGAATAGTAGGGACTTTGGTACAAACGCAGCTGCGATACGCAATGCACTGTATAAAGAGGGCTACGACCCAAAGAGCAAATGCCAGCTACACGCAAATGCGCTTCATCAAACCATGAACTGCAGGTACTGGCAGGCGCTACCTAGGCAAGATCAGATAGATTATGCGTTGAGCAACAATATCTGCTCGCGATGTGTAATGAGTGGACATAGAGCAAGGGAGTGCAAGGAGAAGCCGGTAAAGTTTGGTCAGAGGAGAGGCCAGACGATGGCGACGAGCACAGTAGGGGCAAAGAAGAGAGGAACGGTGTTACTTGGAGTAGTACCCGTGCGAGTGATTGGGGAGGGTAATCGATCAGTAACAACACTAATGCTGGTTGATAGTGGAGCTGCCTTCACATTAGTCGAGGAATGGGTGGCCGAAGAGATAGGATTGAGAACAAGGCCAAGCAGAATGGCAGTAACAACCATCTCTAGCAAAGATGAGATCCTGGAGATGAGAACAGGACGGTGCGCAATTGCAGCGGTGGCACCGGGATGCGACTATGGGGCAACCATCGACCCCATCCAAGTGATAGAGTCAATTAATATCAATACCAGGCGGCCAACCAACATCGAGGTCGAGCAATATAAATTCCTGGACGACATTGACTTCTCAATCCCAGATGTGGACGTTAGGAAGGTATCCATCATAGTAGGAATGGATTGCCCAACGGCCCACGAAAGAATGCAAACGGTCTTCGGCGAAGACAAGCAGTGTGACCCGGTGGCGATATTAACACCATTCGGGTGGACGCTGAGTGGCCCAATCAAGAGTAAGATACCATTTAGGATGTCGGAGACATCAGGATGCATGTCCGCGGGAACAATGCAGGAAATGGGTGATGAGGGAGCAGAGGAGCAGCTTAAAAGACTGCTCAGGCAAGATTTCGAGGGACTAAAAGAGACCGGGGTCGGGACCTCGGTAGAAGACAAGCAGGCTTTACAAAGCGTGGAGGAATCGATGACATGCAATGAGGGGCGGTATACTATAGGAATGGTATGGAAACTACCGAAGATACCGCTGCCCGATAATAGAGGGATGGTACTCACGAGACTCCGCAAGCTGAAACAAACACTAAAACGGAGCCCCGAGAAGAATGAGTACATCCACAGAACGATTAAGAAGTACGTCGAGAAAGGATGGGCAGTGGAGTTACCGGTCGACGAGCCGAACACGGACAGGACATATTACCTGCCACTCCACGTGGCTTTAGACCCAAAGAAAGGTAAACTACGGATGGTAGTCGACGCATCGGCAAAGACCGACGGAAAATGCTTAAACGACTACCTGTTAGAAGGCCCAAACATATACAACTCGGGCATAGAGGTCCTACTTAGATTTAGGAATGGGAAACACGCCTTCACGTGTGACATAGAAGGCATGTTCAACCAAGTCCGTGTAACGGAGGAAGATAGCGACAGTCAGCGCTTCTTATGGTATAACGGCGAGGAAGAACCGTCGATAATACCGGCATATAAGATGGTAGTACAAAACATGGGGGCCAAGTCGTCTTCATTTACGACGACTATGGCAGTGAGAGACACAGTGAAGGGGAAGGAAGATAGATACAGCACTAGGGCCGTCGATATGATTCAACGCGGCTTCTACGTAGACGACGGAATGGAGTCTGGAAATATGGTTAAGGAGATACTGGACACGGGGCGCGAGGTTCGCGACATCCTAAAAGGATCCGGCTTTAACCTGACCAAATTCCAATCCAGTTCGGAAGAATTTATCAAGGCAATAGAGGACAGGAGGCCAGAATCGACCATGGATAATCCCACAACCGCCAAAGGGCAGGACATGGCGATTAAGAGAACAGAATCTCAACAGAAGGCATTGGGAATCGTGTGGAACAGAGAGACAGACGAACTGAAGTATCAGCTGAGCCAGGAGGGCGCAGACATCCACACGAAGAGGGGCTATGTATCGTATATAGCAAGGATATACGATCCCCTAGGCCTAGCATCCCCATTATTAGTCACGGGGAAACAGATACTCAAGAGAGTATACAAATTGAAGGATGAGTGGGACGTAGAGGTACCAGAGGAAATCAAGAAACAATGGAGTAAGTGGACAGGAGACTTGGAGAAGATGGGAACATACAACATGCCACGAGTGTATTTCCTGGATGGGAACATGACGAACCTGGACCTGCACATGTTCTCCAATGCGTCGTTGGAGGCGTACGGAGCGGCACTCTACTTAGTGCAACGAGAGGGGGCTCATAAGCCCAGACTAGCCTTTAGCAAAGCGAAGTCAACGCTGTCAGATTCAGCATCAGTTCCCAAATTAGAATTGACAGCTGCGAGACTAGGAGTTAGAGCCACAGCCTACCTAGTGGATACTATTCCCAACATAGTGGAGACACACTACTGGACGGACTCCATGGTAGTACTTGGTTGGCTACATAACGAAAGGACGAGATACCCAATATTTGTCGCAAATAGAGTGGACGAAATAAGGGCGACCACAGAACTGGAAAGGTGGCACTACTGCCCAACGGACGAGAACCCAGCGGACTTGTTGTCGAGGGGCGTGGTACGCCACACTTTCTTGAAGAAGGAAGTATTGTGGCAACATGGGCCACAATTTCTGAGCGATAAGGAGGCCTGGCCGCCGATGAGAAAGGTGGACCCGGGCTCAGAAGTGGTGTCAGAGGGAGAAGAGGGAGATTCAGAGGGAGAAGAGATATACTCCCAGATGGTGAGGGAGATTAGGGACGTGCAACCAAAATCAGAAGAACTGTGCGGTAACCCGACGGATAAACTCCTCAGCTACAGTTCTAGTTGGTATAAGACCAAGAAACTAGTGGCGTACTGGAGAGCCTTCGGGAATTTCCTCGCGGGAGTTGGCAGAGACAAGAAGATCAGGACATCCATAGATCTGGAAGGAGCGGCAAAGGCAATCATCCGCTATGAACAACAGAAGAACTACGGCGACGAGGTAGAACGTGTCGGTAACCAACAACACCTCCGACGGGACAGCGAGCTGATCACGCTGTCGCCACAACTTAATGACGACGGGATTCTAGTAATGAACTCTAGGGTGGGATACAACAACAGCATAATCGTACCACCGAAACCCATCATCATTCCAACAGGATCGCCAATAGTTCACCAGATTATCTGGGACTCCCACAAGTCGATATTGCACGGGGGCACCAACCGAACCCTCACCGAGATAAGGAGGACCTTTTGGGTCAAACAGTTGAGGAAGAAGGTAAAAGCGGTGGTGGGGCAGTGCCAGACCTGCCGACGAGCGAAGAAGGAGCGAGCCATACAAGAGATGGCGCCACTACCAGCGAGTAGGGTAAGACAGCACGACCTGCCATTTACGCATTGCGGTGTGGACATGTTCGGGCCGATAAAGATCAAGGTGATGCGGCACACGGAGAAACGCTACGGTATCATCTTCGTATGTAACAACACGCGGGCGGTAGGGATAGAACTCGCCCAAGATGCAACCGCATCAGCATTCATTAATGCCTTAGAAAGGTTCAGGGACCGCAAAGGTGGGACGATCGCAGTGATATACAGCGACAACGGGACCAACTTTGTGGGCGCAGAGAATGAGATGGCAGAGGCCTTGGACATCCTGGAAGGAGAAGAAGTCAGGGCAGCCATGAGACGACGACAAGTAAAGTGGGAGAGAAGGACACCGTATGCACCACATACGCTAGGGTGCGTCGAGAGACTGGTGGGCAGTTCAAAGCGTCTTATGACGAAGCTAATGAACACCCACATGGTCACTGAGGACGTCTTACGGACAGTGCTTGCGAAGTGCGAGGGGATCATTAATAGCAGACCGCTATACCCGGAGAATGATGACCCTGAGTCATTAGACGTGCTGACGCCTAGCCATTTCCTGATGGAAAGGCCAGCGACCATCGATATGCGGGGTGTAGACCCAGATGACATACACTCCCGCCAAAGTTGGAAAGCCGCTAAAGCAATAAGCGCAGAGTATTGGAGGAGGTGGGTAGAGGAATACCTACCCACACTCCATAAAAGGAGTAAGTGGAGGAAGCCAAATAGGGAGTTAAGAGAGGGAGATCTCGTAATCGTTACGGATGATACTATCATCAACAACCAGTGGCGGTTGGCGAGAGTTGTAGGCACTTACTCCGACGAGGACGGAAGAGTCCGATCGGTAGAAGTGCGGATACGTGGTAAGATAGGTGCGAAGGACAGAAAAACCTACAGGAGAGCAGTAGGAAATGCTGTCTGTTAGAAGGGGCACCTTAGTGGAGTTGGTAATGAGTTTAGTCGTCCAAGCTTTGGACTGAGGGGCGTGGGATTGAGGGCGAGACGCCCTTCCCACACATAAAAATAGAAAATAAAAATAGAAAATAAAAATAAAATAATAGTACATAGTAGGTACGCAGTTAGTAGGCAGAAGTTAGTCAGTAAGAAGGTACGTAGTACCTAGAGTTAGTCAGTTAGTTAGGAGGTACGTAGTACCGCTAGTTAAGTAGAGAGTTAGAGGGTACGTAGTACCGTTAGTTAGAGGAGAGTTAGAAGGTACGTAGTACCTAGAGTTAGTCAGTTAGTTAGGAGGTACGTAGTACCGCTAGTTAAGTAGAGAGTTAGAGGGTACATAGTACCGTTAGTTAGAGGAGAGTCAGAGGGTACGTAGTACCGTTAGTTAGAGAAGAGTTAGAGGGTACGTAGTACCGTTAGTTAGAGAGTTAGAGGGTACGTAGTACCGTTAGTTAGAGGAGAGTTAGAGGGTACGTAGTACCATTAGTTAGAGAAGAGTCAGAGGGTATGTAGTACCGTTAGTTAGAGAAGAGTTAGAGGGTACGTAGTACCGTTAGTTAGAGAAGAGTTAGAGGGTACGTAGTACCATTAGTTAGAGAGTTAGAGGGTACGTAGTACCGTTAGTTAGAGAGTTAGAGGGTACGTAGTACCGTTAGTTAGAGCAGAGTTAGAGGTAGAAGGGTATATAAGATATAGATATTAGTTAGCAGTTAGTAGCGAGAGGGGGGGCATATGAGTACAGTTGGATAGATCGTGTAGGCCGCGCGACATATACTGCTGTACTGCACAGGCCCACAGAGTAGGCCAGAATGTGGATTAGAGAAAAGAACAATCCATAGGCAATAGTAAGTAGTAGGACAGTAGAATTAAAATTAAAATTAAATTAAAATTAAATAGAATAGGGCTGAAAGTTACAAATAATGGCAACACAAAGAAAGTTATTCTGGAACATAATAAAAGTAACGGACAGAAATTGTAAATTAGGCTCATTTACTAGCTTCAAAATTAATTAGTTATAATTTAGGTTAAAAGGCGCAGTTAAGTAAGGAATAGGCCATTATCGGACCGTACAGAACATCCTAGATACATCACTCATCTGTATTGCGCCTTGGTAAGGCACCACCTTGCAGGTGAGCGAGTGAGTGTTCGGAATGGCGAGCAAATTGATCAGAAAGAGAAAGGCGGAGTCAGGAGGAAAGGAGATGCTGGTGGATTTCACCGAGAGGCATCCGGAAGAGAAGACGAGAGGATACTACGAGAGGTTGGAAAGGGGTCACGCGGCACGAGCGCTGCAGGATCACTTCCGGGAGATGCACGAACAGCGGCTGGTCGGGACCTACGGGACGCCGTCGCTGGATAACGCGATCTTCCAACACTTCCACTACGTGGTGAAAGGGGACAAGGCGAAGTTCGGGATTCCGAAGTACCCGAGGGAATCACCGAGGAAGGACTGGAAGAGATTCATAGAGTCCGTCAACAGAGGAGGATATATGATCCTAGACGACGAGGGAACCGTGGAAGACGAGGCGGGTTCGAGACGAGGAACGGCGGGGTCGGCCAGGACCATACTCCTACATTTGGCCGCGCCAAATGGGGACATCTTCTTATTCGATCTAGGAACGTATGGGAAGAAGGACGGGCCGAAATTAAACCGGTTACCGAAAGCGGTACAAGTCTTGGTAAGAGAGAAGTCGACGACGAAAGTGGGATCAGCGATTCACGAGGATGCGGAGAGAATCATCGGTCCGGACGCCACCAACCTCCTGGATATGCAGAAGGTCTTTATGGCTATGACGGCACCGGATGGGTTGGGGGTAGTCGAAAACACAGGCCAATGCGGGGCGGTGGCAATGGGCCAATTATTGGGGCTCGTGTGCCACAAACCGATGGATTGGGGGAAGTTCAGGGAAGAATACGGAGCAGAACTAGCGAACTCGCTAAAGTGGGGAGCGAGACCGGGAAAGCAAGAGGTATATCAATTCCGCAGAGGAGCGATAAAGGTATATCAGAAGCGATATATCCTGCAGGAAGATTGGATGATGATAAGTTTGCTTAACTTATTTATGACCGTGGTTATCGAGAGGGAACCAGGGGCATTTCTGTTATCGGGATCACCCCTAAGCTACATGTGAGCCTTTAAAATGGCCTTCGACGGTCTGGTAGACCACCCGGGGCTGAAGGGCGAGTCGGTGTACTATAACAGCCGGCATCTGGTAGACGGGGAGACAGATACGCCGTATCAGAGATGGGAGCAGCTAGAAACGGATAGACGAGAAGCAAAGCGACTGGAAGAAGTCGCTAGACGGGAGAGGATAGAAGCAGAGGAGAGGGAAGAGGAGGCCAGGACACAGAGTCGAGGAGACACGGCTTCGAGGAACAGGCGGGCTTAGACGAGCTTCATTGGACTTCGTCAGGGAGTTCGGGGGAGTCTCTAGGGCGAGAACTGGGATGGACGGTGGGATCACCGAAACAATCGACGTCGGGGTTGCAAGCGATGCCCATACCAGCGGGCGCCGAAGGCGACCAACCGCCAAGGAAGTTAAGGGAGTTAGAGGGATGGAGAGCCACGGGTGAGAGCCAAGGCGGGAAGGGACATAGTGGATCCATCGCGATACCGGGGTTGGAGCCACTGCCAGAGGAGGAGGAGGGCGACGACGAGTTCGGAGAGATGCCGCCCATCGAGAGGATAGGCCACTCGGACACGGACTGGGTTGGCGGAAGGGTGGTGACGGCCAGTGGGGCGAGGGCCTTCTGGAACAGATCTGGCAAGCGGACCTGGGTGCACGAGGAGCCGGCGATGGATTTCGCGGGGAGCACTATCAGGTTGGGCGAGCAACCGGGGACGGCACCACGGATAGTATTCGGGGAGACGATGCCCGAGAGGGGCGGAGAGATCGACGTAGACAGAGACACCAACGTGGAGAAGTTCGCCTACCAGCGACTCCACAGACCGTGGAGGTCGCTTGGGACGAAAGACGACGTGGGGCGGGAGACATTGGTACTCGGCTGCGACTACTGTGGGAGACAGACCCACCAGGAAAGGAGCTGCCTGTACCGGTTCCAAAAGGGAACCTTTTGTCTCTACTGCCGAGAACCAAGCCACAGGATGGGGGCGTGTCCACGGTTGCATAACCGATGTCCAAAGTGCCACTTTCGGGGACACTACGGACGCCAGTGCGACGGGATGGACGACGAAGAGAAGTTCAGGAGATTCGAGGAGTGGGCCGACGTTGGGGCTATGACGCGCCAGCGCATGAAGGCCCAGGAGTTCAAGTGGGGTTTCTTCCTTATCAATCAGGAGGCTCACATGGAAATCATAAAGCGGAGGCTACCGTTTACCTATCGAGAGCTAGCAACGGCGGCGTCGTATGCTGGAGTAATGAACACACAAAGATATTTGGACAGGTGGACGCCACAGAACCGAGGGGAGTTTAGGGATTTCTTGGCGGAGCACGTACCGCAAGCAATGAAGATGATCCTATGGGACGCCACCAGAGGGAGACAACAGGGCCACTCTGAGGGGCCACCGGCGAAGCGATATCGGGCACTAATAACACCAGCACCCAAGGAGCCAACAACCGGAATCAGCAGGGAGGTGGCGGCGAAGGTCCGAAAGCAGAAAGCGGATCCCAGAGGAGCGGTGGTAACCAAGAAACGACCCAGGGAAGAGGACGCCAGGGGGAACTATCCCCAGAGGAACAGATAGGTTCCCAGGGCTGAGGGAGAGAAACTGGGACTTGGACGTGGTACGCCTGGAAGGCGCCGCGTGGGACGTACGAACTATTAAGTACAAATCTAATTAATGCAAATAATCATATAAGTGCAATTCGTATGTACGTACGTAGTAATTAGTAATCTACAAATATACGTTCGGAGTAAGTACTATAGTCATACAACCTTTCTCAATTAGCTACTGGGACTGGGGGGATAACTGACTATGGCACTATGGACGAGACACCAGACAATTTCACACTTCTTGAGTGCGACGGCACAAGAGGGGGGGGGAGATTCGTCAGAAGGGATGAGGCAATCGAAGTGGGGTTGAGGAACGGAGCAATAGTGCGAAGTGCGGAGAGAGTGCGGACGCAATTCTAGTGTGTGGGGGGGGGGAGAATAAGAGGCTGAGTGAGGGACGAGGAGGTCCGAGGGTATGAGAGAGTTAGGGTGAGAGTGGAGAAGAGATAGGGCGAAAGTGTTGGGGAAACAAAAGTCGCGTGAGAGGTGAGCGCGATCGGCCCGACATGAGACGCCAGGCATACAGGGTAGCGTTATCATACCCATAGGGAGCGGCCTGGAAAGCCGGCTCCGAGAGAAAAGAATTCCACCCCACACCCGATACTAGATCGGGATCCAGCGGGATTGTAGCGCACTTAAGGTGGATGCTATCTTCTCACCGGGAAGATAGCATGGGGGGGAGTGTTAGCTTATTCAATCCCGCTAACACCCCATAAAGTTAAGCCGATAAGCAATATTGGGGGCCACGAGATTGGGTAATCAACCAACTCGTGCCACCCCAATAAAATGGGAAGGAGAAACACAATGAGGGTCAGGGGCCAAACCCCTAACCCAGAGAGAACAGGTGGAGTGAACGGAAACACTCCAAAGGGCGCCAACAAGGGTATCAACCAATCAGAGGGGGGAAAGGCATCGATTAGGTAGAGTAACAAGGCCAACCGTGCAATATAGCCAGTTGGCAGTAATCATTTCAGTTCAGTTATCTCAGTATCATATTGGTGCTAGTTAGGTTAGTTAGTTTAGCTAGGGAAGGACCGGGACTTTAATTACCGTATCCCGCCTTCTGTATACGACAACATTATTCATATACCTATATCTTTATACCCTATATCTATATCAGTTATTATATACGACGAACGACACGAACTCCTTTCACCTTTCATACACACGGCGGGGACGCGTGAACTAAACAACCGGATAAACCGGGATCCTTCCTGGATCCCGTCACATAGAATGCTATGAAAAAAGCATGTCAAAACTTTTGAACCAAAACTATAACCATCACAGCTAGCTATCCGATAATGACATATTGTAAGACAACTCAAAAGCGAAATCCTGAACAACTTATGGGTGAATGAGATTAAATGATTGGATGCAATGTAAAAAACATTGCCAAGCACTCTGAACGTGAACATGCCATCTCTGGAATTCTCTTGCACGCAAGTATTGCATTTGCTTAGTATTTGTGCCATGACTCATCAGTGGACTATGAATACATTTAAATTCATGTTGACTCCATATCCACTCATACCTATACAGACAACCTACATGAAAATGGATTACCAGAATGATCTGAGACCTCCAAGTCCACATGATCCTTCTGACAACAAAGATATTAGATTTCGTTCCTTCATGCAAGCCGTGGCTCAAGACCTTATATATACCTATATAGATATATTATATAGACCTTATAAATATTAATAATTTGGTAGGACATGCATTGATGACCCATTTTTAGCGCCAATATGATCTCGCCAGTTGGCAGGTGCCTCATCCATACGTATGAAGGGATGCTAAGAATGTAATGAAACATTCCAACATTCCAATATTCCTGAAAATGTCTGTAGAAGAATGTTTCGCAATAACCTTCAATTTACACTCTATGGTATAGGGGGAGGGGGGGGGGGGGGTGGATGTTAATAAAAAAAATTTATTGTGAAAAAAAGTTTCGGACAAGTAAGCAGGCCGCTACTCTTGCAATAAAGATTTGTATTTCTCATTTGTATTTTCTAAAAACGTTTCCTGTTAAGAATAATAAAAAACAAGCAACTAAGACCGACGGATGAAGAAACAAATGCATATTAAATGCGCTTCACATAAGCTCTCTCTAAAACTATTTATCTGGTATGGTAGGTATTGGTATAGAGTATTACATATTCCCGTAGTATCGCCCTTACAGTAGTAATTCGTGACACGCCTCACTCCGAACTCCCACTAACGTGGAGCTGCAGAACATGCCGACACCAACATAATTGATTTCAATCAGTTTTAAGTAAATATAAAGCCTCTTATATCCCCTACTCAGTCAGCCCTACAATGAGCCACTCCTGTCTGTTGTACCTCCCATCCTTAAGTAATTACTGAGGAGATTTAAGAATCACGAAGGAAGCATGGCTCTGTGGTGATTGCAAAGGTTACGAAAGTTGTTGAAGTCATTAAAAGCAAACTTTTAACGTAAATTTTCAGGCCCATGTGAAGAATACCAGACTTTCTTCCGTTATATTTCACTTGGCAGTTACCCCCATGTGAAGAATACCAGGTTTTCACCAAAACCACAGGTTACAGAAGGGCTGAATCTAACCAAAACAATAAACGAATTAGTATATGTACAGGTTATAAGACAGAAATAAGCGCTATAAAAAACTTAATAAAGATAAATTTAAAAAAAATAAAAAATCTTCATATATAAAATTCCAATAAAAAGTCGACCGAAAAGTGAAATCCTGGTATTCTTCACATGGGCGAATTTTCACTGACTTTAATCAATTTTTCACTAATTGTAATCAATTTTTCACTAATTGTAATCAATTTTTCCCTAATTGTAATCAATTTTTCACTAATTGAAATCGATTTTTCACTAATTGTAATGAATTTTTGACTGATTTATCAACACTATATTGCATCATTTGTACCATTAATAAGATCTATTATGTTATTATGTTATTATTACTATTATGCAATCATTATGTTGTTGCTCTCAGACACAGAAAATAAGAGTTTCCTCACCATTTCTATAATGTTTAAAGAACGCCTTAAGGAACTGAATGTCAATTCGAACAGGAAATAATTAAAATAGGCTTGTTCCGGGGGATCGATTTACATAAATCCATCTAGAGATAAGTGCATCATCAGACAGTGTACATCGATTTCAACAGGTCAGAGAGTAACAAAATTTGCACACCTGCGGATTGATTAGTTCGCATGAAATAGCAATCGGAAAAGGGCGGTCCACGCCTGGAGAAAAACTCCTCTGCCATTGCTGAGGTGTTGGGGATAAAATTCCCTCATACACTGTGCTAATTCCCTCACTGTGTACATTCAATACACAGTTACCTCTTGTACTGGTTACCAGGGGTTAGTAGTTTAGTAGTAGCATGGTAATTTGAATGGTAAATGGTAAACATAAAAGAGGTAAACATCCTCGCTCAAATATCTGTCAACTTTTCTCATATTTGGATCTCTCGTGTCAAATGTTCTTCGGGATCTCCGGAGGATAGCGCGTTCACCACTACCCCAATGACTACTGTCGTAAAGCAGTCAGACTGTGTTGTTGGCGATAAGGAAAGAGCCAACTGGAGGGAGGAAAGGTGGAGAGGTCTGTCATTGACAATCCTGAAACGTCTGATAAAAGACTAATAGTCTTCATAATGCAGATGAGTTGAGGATCTGATCCCGTACTGCGGTGGTGTTGTGTTGCGGGGGCGGTTGTCATTACCTGGGCATTACATGATAGACTTTCCTACAGACCGACCGACCCAGAAACAAAGCTGCCCCAATCCACTCGATCAGAAAATTCATTTTCCAAGTTCGGCGATGTTATAAAGTATGTTTTGTCTTGAACAGCCGGGAGCCGGCGATGGAAAGTTATTGACAGTCCACCACCATGTCTGATGAAACCAGGAGAATTCCGTAGCACAGGGTTGTGAACAGCAGTTTTAGGCGGCGGGATTACAAAGAGGTCCATTTTGGCAATGAGACGTCACCAAAATTATAACAAAGCATCTTTATTTCTTGTCCCTTGCACTATGGTCGCGCCCTTTTCCTAATAGATAGTTAATTTATTTCCCATAAAAGCCATCGTATAACCTTCATCCACAATATTATAAGTGCAGCTTATCCAATATTGTGTACCTTGCGTAACATTTGGTATATTCAGCAGTGCCCAGCAAGAAGCAGCGCAGGCTCTACTGCTTCACATAAAATCCGCACCCTTGGGCTGATTTCTAGATTATACACGTTAAGATGATTACATTATAGTGGTGTGGGCCTGTAATAGTGTGCAGTGCAGTGGTATATGGATAATTGGATTGGTATGTAGATATTGGTAGATTATTTTTAATATTATTATAATTAAATAATAATATAATTTTTACAATTAGTATAATTAAAACGTATTTTTAAGAGGAACGAGTTGTAATACTATAGGAATAGATACACCTCACATTCGGCAATTGTACCCTATCGCTAATGACTCCCTGGACAAGCCTCTCATTTTTAGCGTACAAACGAATTCCTGGACGAACTCAACTACAAGATTCATTGACACAGACGATGGCAATTAAATTTGCCCATTTCATTATCACCCTCCGTAATATTTCACACTCCATAAAACTCAAACCATCATCGCAAACACATATAAACCAAGAAACATTGGATCTCAATATGGTATAATATAATACTTTACTTAAGAGTTGATCTTGTACCGGTATACTATAAACTGTAGACAGCCCGCTGGCAGGCTCTATACCAAGGTATATGAAGACAGGGAGGGGTGCATTAGATAATGATACTTTTTTTACCTTGTTAGATTTAACTTTACTCTCGCTGACCAGGACCATCTATTCCCGTCACTTACACGGAAATTTTGTTATACTAGCCTATATATTAAGGCTTTTATATCTAATGAATTATTCACCAGGCAACCCTTTTCTCTGAGGCGATTGCTGAGATTATTTAGTTAGGATCCTATTAATATTTAGTTAGGATCCTATTAATATTTAGTTAGGATCCTATTAATATTTAGTTAGGATCCTATTAATATTTAATTAGGATCCTATTAATATTTAGTTAAGATCCTATGAATATCTAGTTAGGATCCTATTAATATTTAGTTAGGATCCTATTAATATTTAGTTAGGATCCTATTAATATTTAGTTAGGATCCTATTAATATTTAGTTAGGATCCTATTAATATTTAGTTGATAAATGAGGTATCTGGTCGGAAAAGTTGTGCAAAGGGGCGCCTCAAAGCCGATAGTCCTGAAGAACGTGTTGGGAAGTGGAAAAATCAGTTCAGCAACTTGCTTGGGCAGCCACCAAACATCGAGGTCAGCCCCACAAGGAAAATATATGACAATACACTACCTATAGAAACAGGGGACTTCACACCTGCCGAACTCCAAAGAAGCATTAAAAGCATGTCCAATAATAAAGCGAGTGGATTAGATGAAATCCCGGCGGAGGTATGGAAAACCGGAGTGCTAAACAGACCATTGTTTGCAACCGGATCTTAAAAGGGGAAAGGCCACCACCAATTTGGACTAAAGGTCAACTAAAGCCTCTCCCCAAGAAAGGAGACCTCGGCATACCACCAAACTATCGTGGGACCTGTCTGCTTGTGGTAGCTGCCAAAATATACAATAAAATGATTCTATATAGGATTAGGCCTCACATAGAGAAACTACTGCGTAAGAGCCAAAACGGATTTCGACCAAGTAGATCAACAATAGCTCAGATACTAGCACCGAATCATGACCTTTAATGTTGATGAAAACTTGACAATCATTGATAATAATCAACTAAGGAAGGTCAATGATTTCCAGTTCCTGGGATCATGGATAGAGAGTAGCAAAAAGGACATAGAAGTTAGGAAAGTAAAGGCTTGGGTAGCTCTATCAAAAATGGATACCATCTGGAAATCAGATCTCTCCAGGCACCTGAAGACTAAGTTCTTTCGAGTCACAGTGGAAAGTGTATTTTTATACGGGGGTGAGACCTGGACACTGACTAAATCACTTGAACAACGAATTGATGGTTGCTACACAAGACTACTAAGGGCAGCCCTAAACATCAGCTGGAGACAACACATGACAAACGCCGAGCTTTATGGTACAATACCACTTGTATCAACCACACTCTGTGAACGCAGATTAACATTCAGTGGGTACTGCTGGCGAAGTAGAGATGAGGTCATACCAGATCTACTTCTCTGGCAACCAACTCATGGAAAGCGTAGTCGTGGACGACCGGCCATAACATATATAGATCAACTTGAAAGGGATACTGAACTTTGGAGAAACGAAATTGCGACAACTATGGAGAATCGGAAGCCTGGAAGGATCTCATTTCCACTGTCCGAGTTCGCTCGACCTAGTAGTAGTAATAGTAATATTTAGTTAGGATCCTATTAATATTTAGTTCACGTACCTGATAACGGTCCCAACTCATACAAGTGAGGATGAATGTGGTACTCGCCAGCGTGACTATCTGCCCGTAAACCAGAATCTTACACGCCTCCGGACCCAAAACCCACTCCCCGAAGGCGACAAACAATATCTCTGTAGTCATGGTAACCAGACAAACAGCGAGGTCCCCGACGGCGAGGTTTATCATAAATATTCCGACTCGGGTTTGGGGAGTTCGTTTACGGGACTTTCCCACGAGGACTTTGATGATGATGGTGTTGCCGACAATAGTGGTTACCATGGTTACGGCTATTATGCACACTCTGATTTTGTCCCAGTAGGTTAGGTTGTCGGCTGGAGGGGATGCAGCAGTCACGTTGACTGCGAAATCAGCCATTCCCCTTGCCAATATATACCTCTTCTACTCTTATACCTAAAAATTAATATATAAAAAAGTTACCAAAGTTACCAATGCAAAGCAAACCAAAATATCTGGATAAAATATAGTCTCGTTTTATTGTTTTTTAGAAAACGTGGTGATTTACATATTGTGTTTCGTAGATTTAGTAAGATGGCGCTATTGGTGGATATATTGGTGCAGAATCTGAGTTTTCATTGATTTCGATTCATCGATTTCGAGTCTTCGATTACATTAATTAAAGCTTACTTTCATATTATGTGGGTTTTGTAAATGGCGAGTGTGTTCACTAATGAGCTGCGCATTGTATGGCTTTGAATGGCTAATCTCGCACTGAATACCTGAAATGAATGTACGTGTTGCAAAAATTGCGATTATATGAATAAATCCCTTATTATGCGGATGCAAATACAGAGCTTCACTCTTCTAATAATCTCAGAAAATGTTCCAATTACAGCAGTTGATTAGCTAAAGCCTTGATGTACATCACAAGGATACAATAAAAAAATAAGTTAAGAAAGTCATCATCCTCATGCATAAAACCTTCCATTTATTTGTAACACATAAATGTCTACTGTAGTTACTGTATAACCTCGGTTAACGAAAATTATAATTATAACGTCCTTATATATATTTCGGCCTTACTGTTTTAAGAGGAATTGGAAATTTAAACGAGTGTTTACATAAAATTAAATTTCTAAAATATACATTTTTGGTACCACATTTTGTATCATCGGAAATTATGTTATCTGAAAAATAATGATAAATTGAGGAAGACTAGTCAGCGTGGCCATGGGATATAATATTGACATATTTTTCTGACAGTATGTCATAGATGACAGATATTAATCTTAGAATTTAATAATCAGGATCTGCAGAAGTCCGTCTTCTCCGGAAATAAATTTAATTAAAAAGTGAAGCTTTTATGTGGATTAATCTTAGTTAATGCATCGTACTTAACAAGTACCAAGATTATAATCTGGCTTAACTTCAAGGTATTGAGACAGATGCCTCAGGAGGGCTTTAGGGAATGTTTACTGCCGCAGTAAAACTAAAAAATTATTGTCGACTCTGATAAATTCAAAAAAATGAACGATTGGAATTCTTATATTCAATCTATCAACCAGACACAATGGGCAGCATCCAATGAGAGACGAAGTCAGCTGATATAACTAAAAAATGAGGACGAAGTTGGCGTTCTGGAAAAAGTGCCATAATAATTGGTATAAATCTAGGTAATAATTACTATATCTATAATATATTTATTATTATTATTGGTGTCAATTTAGTTCGTGGTTATGCCATCACAACAACCACAGAGTGAATTATTGTCACGATATTTGCTGAAAAGATACAAATATCACGGTTGCAATAAACACAATGACGACTACATCGGGTTATTGGAATTTATTTGCATCATTTGAACAAATTCAGGGGTGTAAGGCATCCATGCGGTCATGATGTTTCATTCTATATTTCAAGAATGGATCAGCACATCGACTGGATTGATGATGTCTGCCCCCACTAAATCCACTACTGTGATTCCACAGTTTGTACAGTAATGTAATGTACAATAAAAAAAATAAGCATATCAGGAAAAAGGTTGCGAATTATCGCGACCAGACATTTTTTGCAGAAATTGGAATGGAATTCATTTCCAGGTTTTGGTATCAAATAATTTTTGTTGGCCTTGGCCTATGAGAAATGAACAACCTATCATAAGTGCAATGATAATTTTATGGTTCAATAGGTTTGGGGCTCAGAAAATTAGCATTGAACAGTTGGTTGAAACTGCAAGGGATTTTACATGGTCTATCTCATTCACCCCAAGAAACAGCTCCAGAAATACTTGGCCACATACAGATCTGCCATCTCGAAAATTTGCTATCGCGATAGCTGAAATTCACAATCAATTACGAGCTAAAATTAGGGCTAAAATAAATCGGCTAATTCGAATTATGGCAATTTGGAAACTAGTTGGTACATTTAATTACTGTACAGTACAATATTAATTAGGCCTACATTCCATGCAAATAAAGGTCTCCATTAGAAATTACACACGATTACAAATTTAATCATGTGAATTTAGTGATGAATTTGTTTCACTTTCATAATTGTGCAGTGATAAACTGTCTGAGTTATAACTACTAATAGGAGCGGCATGCTGCTTCATTACAGCTGCATTATATATATATATTACATATATTATAAGAATGCTGTGCCGGCTTGTCGACAAAATTGCGCCGCCGCAACTCCCTATCCCCATGACATTTGCTAGATCATCCGATCTTCAAGGCCAGTGTCCTTTAAGATGCGTCTCAAGAAAGTCATGGACTGTACACCATGCTTATTCACTCCATGAGGTCGCTAAAGCACAAGATTATGCACGACGACGACGACAACGACGACGACGACGACGACGACGACGACGACGACGACGACGACGACGACGACGACGACGACGACGACGACGACGACGACGACGACGACGACGACGACGACGACGACGACGACGACGACGACGACGACGACGACGACGACGACGACGACGACGACGACGACGACGACGACGACGACGACGACGACGACGACGACGACGACGACGACGACGACGACGACGACGACGACGACGACGACGACGACGACGACGACGACGACGACGACGACGACGACGACGACGACGACGACGACGACGACGACGACGACGACGACGACGACGACGACGACGACGACGACGACGACGACGACGACGACGACGACGACGACGACGACGACGACGACGACGACGACAGACAACTCGTTAATGGTACCCATATGCTAAGCCTTTGCTCACTATGTGGCTCACCCCACAAGGGAACAGGGCAATATAATACCAGGTTGGAGATAGATTCCAACATATCTCAGGGAGGAAGCTAGCATAGGGCCAGAGGAAACAGGGAGTAGTGGAGGGAAAACCAACCAATGGAGGGACAGTGTGTATACAATTAACGCACATCTCTTGGTAGGTTAATAAGTAGGTAGGAATATGTAAGCTAGTTTTGTCAGTATTTATATATATAACCGTTACTCAATGTTGATTATGTTCAGTTGGCAAATAATTTCCGTGGAAGTCGGATGTTTTGACCGTCGTCATAGTCATCACCGTTGCTATACTGATTGTGCTGTATTTACCGGTACTTATATATATATATATCAGCTATTATTAATAACGATAAAACTATAAAACTCTTTGTTACACCAGCCTAGGGCCTTTCACCCTCTTACAGTCACTGGAACGCGGCGACGCGTACATCATACAACACAACACATACCGGTCGGGATTCTGTGCCAACTCGAATCCCGTCACATACGCCGAAAGCAATGTTTAGCTGAGATATAAACCGGGCAACAGTTTCAACGTAACATTTCTAGATGTCAACTGTCATATAATCGACGCCATCTCTTACAATTAAACTGCAGTCATTTTTTCACACTAAATATTAATCACATTTCTCCTATTTGACACCCACACACTAAAGAAATAGCGGCACGGAAAATAAGAAAACACCCAATCAGCCTAGGTTTCAATGATTTACCCAAGTTCCCAGTAATTCAGTTATTTGCATTCCATTGAATTAAATCTTCTCCACGAGATGAAAGTAAAAGGCCTGATCAATAATGCGAAGAGAATACCTCGAATGCGCTGGAAGCTGAGGTTACAGATAACTTAATTGGATCAGGTCTTTAGAATTGTCGTCCTTTCACAATCGTACTAGCACTTAGTTGTGACGGTATGTCGGTTTGGTTGACTGAATGATTCCCATCTTCATAATACATTCAATTTGAGCAACCCACATTAATTTTTGTGCTTTAATATATAAATACTATATTATTTGTGCTTTTATTAGGAAGTGGCTACTGACCGGACCCATTGACCAGACCCATAGACCGGACCTATTGACCGGACCCTCTAAATACCGTATTGAAGCGTTATATTTGATTTAGATTTTACTTATGTATTATTGACCGGACCCTTATTATTACCTCAACTTTATGACAACACCCATAATCTTGTGTTAAGTTTCGTTTATTGCTTTGGTTCCCCAAATACGCCTCTGTAACCTGCTCCTTTATTAACCTGCTCCTTTAAATGGCGCTGGGTCCGGTCAGTAGCCTTTGCACTTTTATTATATTGATTTATGATAACATCTAGAGTTATATTGTTTAATTTCAAAAAAAAAATCCACAATAACCATTAAATATAATAATAATATATAGGCCTATAGAATATGTATGTAAAACTGTTAAAGCGAATGTTAATGAAAACTAATCAAAACTAAAACTAAGTTTTAACAAAAATTTGTATAAAATTTACATCTTTAAAAAATGTTTAAACCGCAGCATGTTGTCACCTGCATATATTTCATTTACCCAGCATGAATTTGCACCAGTCAATGAGTGCCCTCCAGGATTCTTAGTACATTATAAGCTGATTTTCTCTATGTAATATATAAAAATATTGAAGATGGAATTCCGATAGTAGTAGTAGTAGTTAGACTCTTTCAATCTATTTTTAGCATCATATAAGTTAAATTTGATGCTGATTATTTATTTCACTGTTTTCCTGAGGGTTTATAATGTTTTCCCTATGTTTTATGGTGATTACTTAAGGGGTACTGTGCGAGCAGTACATTTAGGATTACCAATTCAGAGTAGTATATGTATTAGATTTCCTGCTGATTAATATTTTCACTGTTTTCCGGGTGTTTTACAGTGTTTTTCCAATATTTTCCAAGTGTTTTACTGTTTTACTAGTGTATTATTACTGTTTTAATGTTTTACTAGTGTTTTACTGTTTTACTAGTGTTTTACTGTTTTACTAGTGTTTTACTGTTTTAATGTTTTACTGTTTTACTAGTGTTTTACTGTTTTACTAGTGTTTTACTGTTTTACTAGTGTTTTACTGTTTTACTAGTGTTTTACTGTTTTACTAGTGTTTTACTGTTTTACTAGGGTTTTACTGTTTTACTAGTGTTTTACTGCTTTACTAGTGTTTTACTGTTTTACTAGTGTTTTACTGTTTTACTAGTGTTTTACTGTTTTAATGTTTTACTAGTGTTTTACTGTTTTACTAGTGTTTTACTGTTTTACTAGTGTTTTACTGTTTTACTGTTTTAATGTTTTACTAGTGTTTCACTGTTTTACTAGTGTTTTACTGTTTTACTAGTGTTTTACTGTTTTACTAGTGTTTTAATGTTTTACTAGTGGTTTACTGTTTTACTAGTGTTTTTTACTGTTTTACTAGTGTTTTACTGTTTTACTAGTGTTTTACTGTTTTACTAGTGTTTTACTGTTTTACTAGTGTTTTAATGTTTTACTAGTGGTTTACTGTTTTACTAGTGTTTTACTGTTTTACTAGTGTTTTACTGTTTTACTAGTGTTTTAATGTTTTACTAGTGGTTTACTGTTTTACTAGTGTTTTTTACTGTTTTACTAGTGTTTTACTGTTTTACTAGTGTTTTTTACTGTTTTACTAGTGTTTTTTAATGTTTAATTTAGAATCATCCCTTTCGAAATGGTTGTATTTTACAAATTTCTTACCTTAAGTTATTAATCAAGGAACCTTTCTGGAGGAATATTCTAATAAAATCGGATTAGTCTGGATAACGTTGCGAATGAAGAGACAATGTGTCAATCATTAGATTTACATTAGCTTCCATAGGACTTACTGTATGCCTTTAAGTAATTATTACGATTCCGGGACCTGAGAGTTTACGCTAATCCGTGGGAAGCTGGTCCGGATGAAATGAAGCTCAAGAAAATCCTGTCATAATAAATAAATAAAACAACAGGAAAAATTAAGTCGTTAATTAATTGAAGTCGAAAAACTTCGAAAACATATAAAAAATATAATATAATAATGTGAAATATTATATGCGAAAAAATATATTAGACAATCATAAAAGCGCATCTATCTGTCAGTCATGCATCCTTCCCTTCCTCCATTCTCATATTTTCTTGTCTGCGACCGCGGTCACAGATGTTATCTCAAAAAAGATAAGTACGAGCTAAAAGTGTTTGATCGATTTCTGAGGCATCTCAATTAAACAGGACCACGCAAACACAAAGCATGTATGCATAATTTAACATCAGATGTTGTGTTATTGCACCCGTACACATATATTTTTGTCATACGTCAGAAATCTAATATATTTATCAATGTCGCTCAATCAGAGTCAATTTGCCAAGGAATAATTTCATTCCTGGATTATCCCCGGCATCCATTATTCACTAATATAGTCAGTCACACCTCGGCTCACGTCGATTTTAAATTAACGTATCGCGGCCATGTTAATTTAATAATATTAAATTATTAAAGAACTAAATTTTACCCATTTATAACTATTAATGAAAATCAGTTAAGAAGATGACCCTGGGAGATGTCCGCGTACCACGGCAAAGAAATGAGGCAAAAAATTGCAAAACATGATCTTATAGTGACATCCAAAGGAATGGAAAAATCAACGCCGGTGGTTATATAAAGCGATTATAATTCTAAATATCGATACTACATAAACCATAACGAATAAATAGATATGCCATAATTCACAATATTACAACTTTTATTGGGCCAGGTGGGATCGAACCGGTGACCTCCGGGTTGGAATTCTGACGCTATAACCATTCAGCTAGCGGCTCATGTAATCCTGGAAATCTACCTGATACCGTGTATAATTCACAATAGAACACTTTAGGTGTGATAGCGCTTATACCAGCTAGCTTAAGCTATGTTGATGATACTACCAACCACGTCAAAGACCGGTACCTCATTCCTATAACATTATGTGGAGCGACGCTGTAAGCGAGATTTTTAGCACACGGGTGTTCCGGTGCTTCAACCGTACCGGTACCGGTGTCTCACCGCGGTCTGTCTGTCTGTCTGTCTTTCGGCAAATATTTGGTGGCCAATTTTTTTATGAATTTGAACCAAACTTGTTACCAAATAGTTTATGTTTCCCTGACAGAGGGCGACTAGCGAAGCTTGGTCTACTACTGTGCGAAGGTCCCACCAATATGGATATGTACTGTAGTGTGTGTATACGGCCACGGTGAATATATTGAGATATACATATCTAATTCTAATTATAACTCGGACATAGACAATCGCGACGGGAGCACCAGTAAGGAAAACCTACGGAAAGCAGCTGATACCGCCACCAGATTAATATATTTTACCAACCCGACTACTCAGAGGGGTGCTCCAAATTAATTGTGTCTGAATCTGAAAAAAAAACGTAAATTTCGATAAAGTTGGTATTCTAGTCTACATAACTGCGATGTATTCACAGAAAATATATTCTAATTATAAATAACCCCTCTGGGTAAATCTTGTTTTCGGTAGAATGAGTTGATTTTGTGTGGCCTATTTTTATCAGACAATTGTAATCAGTTATGGGGGTTTGATAATGAAACTTGTTACTCGTTTAATGATCTTATTGAGTAGCAATAAGTACCCCCATGGGAACGAATGCCATCACCGGAGCGGTATCTGATGCACTTTGACCTTCAGCTAGATTCTTACTGAATATCATCGTATGTTCCAGGATCTGATAAGTAGGCTACCGGTAGTGGAACCACGGTCTCAGGTGGCCAGAGAACGATGTAAATGTAGAGTACTGTAAACAGTACTACCGACCGCTTCAGGTAAAGTACCCTGAAATTGTTGTGTCTGGTCATGTTCAGCTAAGTCCTGTGAAAGTGTACTGAATACGGCTGCGTGGTGCGGCTGTGTACAGGCTGCTCAGTGTACAGGCTGCTCAGTGTACAGGCTGCTCAGTGTACAGGCTGCTCAGTGTACAGGCTGCCCAGTGTACAGGCTGCCCAGTGTACAGGCTGCTCAGTGTACAGGCTGCTCAGTGTACAGGCTGCTCAGTGTACAGGCTGCTCAGTGTACAGGCTGCCCAGTGTACAGGCTGCCCAGTGTACAGGCTGCTCAGTGTACAGGCTGCCCAGTGTAAGGCTGGTCAGTGTACTGTACAGGCTGCTCAGTGTTCAGGCTGCCCAGTGTACATGCTACTCATTGTTCAGACTGCCCAGTGTAAGGCTGCTCAGTGTTCAGGCGGCCCAGTGTAAGGCTGCCCAGTGTAAAGAGTGCCCAGTGTTCAGGCTGCCCAGTATACAGTGTAAGGCTGCTCAGTGTTCAGGCTGCCCAGTGTAAGGCTGTCCAGTGTACAGACTGCCCAGTGTAAGGCTGATCAGTGTACAGTCTGATCAGTGTTCAGACTACCCAGTGTACAGGCTGCTCAGTATACAGGCTGCTCGGTGTAAGGTTGCTTAGTGTACAGGCTGCCCAGTGTAAGGCTGCTCAGGCTCAGTGTTCAGGCTGCCCAGTGTAAGGTTGCTTAGTGTACAGGCTTCTCAGTGTACAGACTGCCCAGTGTAAGGATGCTCAATGTACAGGCTGCCCAGTGTACATGCTGCTCAGTGTAAAGGCTGTTCAGATTACAGGGTGCTCAGTGTTCAGGCTGCTCAGTGTACAGGCTGCTCAGTGTAAGGCTGCTCAGAAAGATAAATGTGCAAATGGAAAGTGGGATGACCTACAACCTATTTCCCACCTGATTTTGATATAATGGTACCTGTATGACGATAAGCTTGTTTACTTCGTCCGCGGAGCTTGCTTACTTGCATACAGTCCCCCACGAACGTGTTCTGATGGTGTGTACCGCTGATTACACGAAATACAGTAAACATTAACAAGTTATAAGGGGAATTAGGCCTCGTCGGTTATTCTTATCAATATCAATATCGTATATCAATATGTAATGCTGAACACAGAATACAGGTCGACGCATGTCGATTTTACCCTGGAGAGGTATAATTTTGATTGCAACAATAATATTCATCCCCATCTGCTACAATTTGAAGAAGACTATTACATAATAATACCTATAATTAAAACAATTAATTATTATAATTCTATAGTTAATAAAAACAGTATATCATTCGGGGGATGGAATTTATAGGTCATCTAATTAATTGTTTAAAGATTAGCAAACAATACGATGTACTTGCATTGATAAAACCCATAAATAAAACTTGGATATAAAATGTAAAATCGGGATGCAAAAGATCACTTTCTGAGCTACGAAAGGAAAATTGGATACAACTTATCTGGATACAAGCGGTCCGTTTACCTTATAAATGAAAAATACGAATGTGCGAAGTTAAGAACTGTCGGGGGGGGGGGGGAGGGGGGGGGGGAGTGTCCGGGGGGAAGTGTCCGAACACCAAATAAACACTTAAGTAATAAAACTAACCAAGACTGCATATACTTACAATCATAATACTTGATAACAAGACAGACAACAGAAATTACATGAGATATAACGATAAAATTTAATATTTCCGGTAAATAAAATACTTATTATACCTTCTCGTCTATCTATCTCATTTACCTCGCTAGCTGCGCACGCCCGGTAAATATGTGATGTCGAAAAGAGCGGTAAATTAGGCACTTTTTATTTTCCTTACAAAATTAGTTATAAAATGTACTTTCACTCACATCTTGTTATAATATAATAGATTTACTTTGTTTCTCAAACAATTATTGATAACTATTCAATAAAATAATAATTAGTGTCATTTTATGAAGCGCAGTAGCTGCAGTGCTATCGCTGTATCTCCTGTTTGTATAGAGAAATTAAATGTATCATATCGTGGAGGAAGTAAACAGCTGCATGATGCAGCATACAAGCAATCCGTGTATTTAATATGATATAACGACCTCCAGTTAGGGTTCATTATTTACAGTATTTGACTGGCGTAGTCACATGCTCCGAGAAAAGAATACTGGAAAGCACCGGCACAATGAACAATTTAGTAGGTAAACAATAATCATTATGTTGATAGCTTGCATAGCAGGCGAAAATACAAAGTTATTCACTTCTAATTGGCCAACAGGATTACAGAGAATGTGAGAAGTAAGTGATAAACCCAAATACCAGCTGATTACTCTCAAAAATATAACTGTAATCTATTCTATGGACTTCCCCCCCCCCCCCTCCCCCTCCCCCTGTCTCCCTAGTTTAGGCCTCACAATAACGGAGTACCATTATAATTCAACGGAACTGTATTGGCTAATATTTATTTAGGACAATCTTACCTGATAATAAAGTTGTTTTATTCCAATTTGAAAAGTAAGAAGTTCTGTGAAGTCAAAAGCAACAGCTAGTATAAATTTAACTATTTTTATGAAAACTGAGAAATAATGGTAGCGGCTCATTTACTTTATGGAACTGATGTGAAGTAGTTTGGTTCGTTTCATTTTGATTGGCTGCTTTCTCTCTATACACTCAGAGAAACAACTGTGGTGCATCAGTCAGGCAAAGGAAAGCCGACTGCTGAGGAAAACCATTGGGAAACAGCCGAGCAGCAGATGGGAAGGAAGGAGGAATTTGCCCAATTAAAAATAACATCCATTTCGGGAAAACATTAGAAAATGGCGCAATAACATCATGAAATTTTATATATTGATAGAAAGTACAAACACGTTTGGAAATACCAATAATATAAAATTATCAATTTTCAAAAAAAAATTATCTATCAATTCGTATTCTCAAATTTGAGAAATTCCCCCCTAAATATTTAACTCTTTTTTTTAACAAAGCAGCTTGATAAGAAATCGAACCGAAATTTTACATTTTTTTAAATAAAAATAATAAATAATAATAATTTTAGTGCTCTCGTTGTGTTACTTGCACTCACTCACTCGTACATTAAAGATTATTATATTAGCCTTCAATTGTTGAACAGTAGGTCTCACTTCTAATACACTCAGCAACAACTAGGCCCTACTACCGTAAAGACTACCATTTAGATAGTTCAAAAGCCAAATTTTACAAACAAAGGGAGAGGAGCCTTTGGGTTGCCTGTGGTAGAGAGAGACGCCTTCGGGTAGCCTGTGGTAGAGAGAGGAGCCTTTGGGTAGCCTGTGGTACAGAGAGGAGCCTTTGGGTTGTCTGTGGTAGAGAGAGGAGCCTTTGGGTTGCCTGTGGTAGAGAGAGGAGCCTTTGGGTAGCCTGTGGTACAGAGAGTAGCCTTTGGGTTGTCTGTGGTAGAGAGAGGAGCCTTTGGGTTGCCTGTGGTAGAGAGAGGAGCCTTTGGGTTGTCTGTGGTAGAGAGGGGAGCCTTTGGGTTGCCTGTGGTAAAGAGAGGAGCCTTTGGGTTGCCTGTGGTAGAGAGAGGAGCCTTTGGGTTGTCTGTGGTAGAGAGGGGAGCCTTTGGGTTGTCTGTGGTAGAGAGAGGAGCTTTTGGGTAGCCTGTGGTACAGAGAGGAGCCTTTGGGTTGTCTGTGGTAGAGAGAGGAGCCTTTGGGTTGTCTGCAGTAGAGAGAGGAGCCTTTGGGTTGCCTGCAGTAGAGAGAGATGCCTTCGGGTTGACTGTGTTAGAGAGAGGAGCATTCGGGTTGCCTGCGGTAGAGAGAGGAGCCTTTGGGTTGCCTGCAGTGGAGAGAGGAGCCTTTGGGTTGCCTGTGGTAGAGAGAGGAGCCTTTGGGTTGCCTGTGGTAGAGAGAGACGCCCTCGGGTTGCCTGCAGTAGAGAGAGCAGCCTTTGGGTTGTCTGTGGTAGAGAGAGACGCCCTCGGGTTGCCTGCAGTAGAGAGAGGAGCCTTTGGGTTGTCTGTGGTAGAGAGAGGAGCCTTTGGGTTGTCTGTGGTAGAGAGAGGAGCCTTTGGGTTGCCTGTGGTAGAGAGAGGAGGCTTTGGGTTGCCTGTGGTAGAGAGAGGAACCTTTAGGTTGCCTGCAGTAGAGAGAGACGCCTTCGGGTTGCCTGCGGTAGAGAGAGGAGCCTTTGGGTTGTCTGTGGTAGAGAGAGGAGCCTTTGGGTTGTCTGTGGTAGAGAGAGGAGCCTTTGGGTTGCCTGCAGTAGAGAGAGACGCCTTCGGGTTGCCTGCGGTAGAGAGAGGAGCCTTTGGGTTGCCTGTGGTAGAGAGAGGAGCCTTTGGGTTGCCTGTGGTAGAGAGAGGAGACTTTGGGTTGCCTGTGGTAGAGAGAGGAACCTTTGGGTTGCCTGCAGTAGAGAGAGACGCCTTCGGGTTGCCTGCGGTAGAGAGAGGAGCCTTTGGGTTGCCTGTGGTAGAGAGAGGAGCCTTTGGGTTGCCTGTGGTAGAGAGAGACGCCCTCGGGTTGCCTGCAGTAGAGAGAGGAGCCTTTGGGTTGTCTGTGGTAGAGAGAGGAGCCTTTGGGTTGCCTGTGGTAGAGAGAGGAGCCTTTGGTTTGCCTGCAGTGGAGAGAGGAGCCTTTGGGTTGCCTGCAGTGGAGAGAGGAGCCTTTGGGTTGCCTGTGGTAGAGAGAGGAGCCTTTGGGTTGCCTGTGGTAGAGAGAGGAGACTTTGGGTTGCCTGTGGTAGAGAGAGGAGCCTTTGGATTGCCTGCAGTGGAGAGAGGAGCCTTTGGGTTGCCTGTGGTAGAGAGAGGAGCCTTTGGGTTGCCTGTGGTAGAGAGAGGAGACTTTGGGTTGCCTGTGGTAGAGAGAGGAGCCTTTGGATTGCCTGCAGTGGAGAGAGGAGCCTTTGGGTTGCCTGTGGTAGAGAGAGGAGCCTTTGGGTAGCCTGTGGTACAGAGAGGAGCCTTTGGGTTGTCTGTGGTAGAGAGAGAAGCCTTTGGGTTGCCTGTGGTAGAGAGTGGAGCCTTTGGGTTGCCTGCAGTGGAGAGAGGAGCCTTTGGGTTGCCTGTGGTAGAGAGAGGAGACTTTGGGTTGCCTGTGGTACAGAGAGGAGCCTTTGGGTTGCCTGTGGTACAGAAAGGAGCCTTTGGGTTGTCTGTGATAAAATTAGACGCATCCGGGTTGCTGCAGTTGAGAGAGATGCCTTCGGGTTGACTGCGGTGGAGAGAGGAGCCCTTGGGTTGCCTGTGATAGAGAGATGAGCCTTCGGGTTGCCTGCGGTACAGAGAGGAGCATTCGGGTTGCCTGTGGTAGAGAGAGGAACCTTTGGGTTGCCTGTGGTAGAGATAGGAGCCTTTGGGTTGCCTGTGGTAGAGAGAGGAGCCTTTGGGTGTCTGTGGTAGAGAGAGGAGTCTTTGGGTTGCCTGTGGTAGTGAGAGGAGGCTTTGGGTTGGCTGTGGTACAGAGAGGAGCATTCGGGTTGCCTGTGGTAGAGAGAGGAGCATTCGGGTTGCCTGTGGTATACAGAGAGGAGTCTTTGGGTTGCCTGTGGTAGAGAGAGGAGCCTTTGGGTTGCCTGTGGTAGAGAGAGGAGCCTTTGGGTTGCTTGCGAGGTTCTTTTGCCTGAGATTCGCAATATTTAACAGCTGCCCGATGCTTGAAAGTTCATAAACCGGGTGTTTTCCTTGCTGTTTCACGTATGTAGGATTATAATTTTGCAGACATTACAATAAATGATTGGTTTAAATTAAGTACCAGTCTGTATGAGCTTCTCTATACCAACCTTAACAGTTTAGTTTATTGTGACCGAATAAATTAGAGTCCACAACCAATCAAATTCCTAAAAGACAACAGGAAAGTTTCAAAATAAATGACTAAATTACTAAATAATGAAACATTTAAACAACTGTTGATAGTATCCTACCTACTGATTCTGGCTCTAGTCTCTTTCTGGTGTACGACGAATCTCTAATGAAACATTGGTGAGGAAATTGTAATTATTTATGCATTTAGATTGCTGCTCAAATAATGAGTTTAATCAGACGAATAGTAAAGAAAATGTCGGATGGTTTATGCTATGCAATGCATGAAGGCGTTGTCTTGTCAATAAAGAGCTTATTAGGCCTACAAGACGCTATATTATCGCTACATCACTTTCTGTAAATGTATCAGACTTATTTCAAGGATTAATACTTAGATCGCCTGTCTGACTTCATTATAAAAAACATTCCACTTACAGACTCCCAAGTACTTCTCCTTTTAATACATATTCTTGGACAAAATGAACATTGAAACATTAAATTCTGGGAATAAAAATGTGTTTTTTTTCTCCGAAGAATTAAATATAAGTCATGAATCTACAAAACAATTTACATGGAAAAAATGTATTTTTATATATTATATTATTTATGTATGGCATTTGACAAGGTAACATACAAAATACAGGCACGAAGTTACTCATAAATTATCGATGTCGGAAAACATATGTGAGTTGATCGTCATTATCGTTAAGAAACCGAGACAAGGTACAGACGGCGTGATTAAAACATGCCACAAATGAGAAACTGCTACAATCCTATGTAGATATTTATTACACCTACTACTGAGGTGGAAACAAGCAACATAGACCACATGGTAACATCATGATGGTCATACTCTTCATCCCGTTACGAAAACAAAATTCAGGTGGAGGAAGTGAAAAATAGTATGCAAATCATATTGGAAGAATGTATTGAGGCATACATCGACTAGCCTAACTAAATAAATAGATTGTTTCATGTATAAAATAAAAATATACGGTAGGCCTATATTAATTTTGGACTTTATCGAGCATAAAGTAAGTAGGTGGAAATAGCATGATAAAATGGAGGCTGGTACTGTAGCATAAATTCTTTGGTCTGATATCGTATGAATAAAAACTCCCTGCCCAGGGGCCAAGCCATAGGGGGGGGGGGGGGCGACACATCTGGAAGTAATGGGATGGTGACACATCTATCACTGCTACGGTTAGTAGGCCTATTACAACTGGAATAAAAACTATTTTTCACCAAGAAAATGTATATTATGGTAGATTGTGAGTTGAACTCACCGAATATTGGAGGAATGGAAATCAATTGAATAATCAATCATCCGACCAAATCATAAATTAATGCTCACACTACGATTATGCTACGCATGACTTCGTGGCTCGCCCCACATGGACGGGTGTTGGATAATAATGTTCCATTCAACTGAACCATTCATAAATTAATTGTGCACATCATACAGTACTGTATTTTTATTGTTTTGTATGTATTCATATCATATGTTTTAAAACATTGACCTGTAAGTTATACAGTATGAAATAATGTATTTTTGTGTTTCGCTAACACATTGATAGGCCTAAAAATAATTCCTTAAATATTTATTTTATATTACTTTCAAATAACGGCAAGATAAATATTAAGCTCATTAATTAAAATTAAAATAGGCCTAAATAAATGAATATTTTTGTTAATCAGAGATAATCAATTAATTTATAAATAATTGGGGTCACCTACAGTGAAGGAAAATAAATACGAAATTCGTAATTTAAAAAATTATTAGATTCCACATGGCCTATAGGCCATGGATTCCATTCCGTTATTATTATATGTTTTTTTGAAAAAACAAAACGAACCTCATCAGGAACTACAGTACCACAAAATATTATTAAGTCCATATTTCCCCAATATGATATTAGGTAATTTATTAATTATCCTATAAATGAGATGGCAAATCATGACAAAATAACAAAGTAATGCGATATATGGTATATTAATCTTAATTAATTAACTGTATTATCAATCAGATTATGATTAATTTATCGTTTAAATTAAAAAATAACGATTAAATTCCTATTCAATCTCTATTTGCTTACGATTTATCTATATTTGTTAATTGTTAATATGTAATACATACTGTAGATATGAAACAAACACCATCCGATGGTTGTGCAAATCGTCGTTAATGTTATAATCATTACAGTTTGTCAATGTAGTACAGTATGTATAATATATATAAATTCCTGGAAAAGATCTGTGTGGGACCACCGGTTAGTGCTGAAGTGATGATGACGACAACCTTTGGTACCTGACCGTTGTAACCATTTTGGAGGTTACGTACTATTTTATGTTAACGATAATACCACAGATAACAATATACTGTAACTTAATCCAATTGAGTTCATTGAATATAATAGTAGCTAATATTAAAACAGGCACCTAGGTATTGTCACTTTAAATTCAATAAAAATTTATTTTAGAATAGGTCAACCGGTGGTGGCCAACATTTTAATCGAACATACTGCTCCTTTCTCTCAATTAGTAATGTTAGCGTTTATTGTTTTGGTTAGAAAAACCCGCCTGTTACCTGCTACTTTTCTTAATTTGGTAATGTGACCATTTATATGTAGTTTTGTAAATTTGACAGTCCCGAAATTTTGAATGATTTGGCACATGCATGGTGAAATCAACTGTCTGACAGTCCAGAAATCACCAGTCTGACAATTTGAAGAAAAGCATACATAAAAAGTCATTCCGCGGACAACAAAATTCATTATGCAAAATTTGTAAAGAATTTCGGACAAAAAGAGACAAAAAGACAAAAGAACTGACATAAAAAATCACTGCCTATGTTTTTGAACTGAAGATAAACGGCATTGAAACAAAGGCCGTTTAAACCAAAATCGGATCAATCAACGTGCATCCTAGTGGACAAATGCAGAATTACATAATACCGCATTTTAAGAAAAGCATTCGAACGCAAGAGGGTGTGTGGGTGAGGCAAGAATTCATTTGAAACCTTAAAAACATTACAGACGAATGTGAGATCAATTCCGACCAATCAAATTAAGATGACATTTTTTAATCGTTCGTAATTTCCCAGGTCAGAATTGTCCGGGTCGGAATTGCCCGTTTCGGAATTGTCCGGTCGAAATTTTCCGGTTTCAAGTAGCCGGATGAGCATAAGTTCAACTAGGATGGTATGCTTGAGCATGTTGACGACTTCTGTTACCTGGGATCATGGATCCGGAAGTCAGGTGAGGACCTTCGAATATGTAAGGGAAAGGCATGGGCGGCCTTGAATAGGCTTTCCAGGATTTGGAAGTTACAGAGAATTAATCGGAAACTTAAGGTCCGATTATTTATAGCAGCAGTAGTTCCAGTACTCCTCTATGGGAGTCCATGCTGGGCTTAACTGCTGAGGACACCAAATCTCTGGATGGCACATTCACAAGAATGCTACGAAGGGTTCATTGTGTCAAGTACAATGCACACATCACCAACCAGACACTATATAACATGGGAGATGTCTCATTGGTTCCCCCAAGCTTGACACTAGAACAAAATCGCCTCCGCTTTGTAGGACATTGCTTTCGCCGTGAGGACCAGCCAGTGCATAATCTTGTACTTTGGCAGCCTCATGGAGTGAATAAGCATGGTGAACAGACAGTCCATGACGACACTGGCCTTGAAGATGCGGATGATCTAGCAAATGTCATGGGTGATAGGGGGTTGTGGCGGCGCAATTTTGTCGACAAGCCGGCACAGCATTCTTAAAAATGCAGCTGCAATGCAGCATGCCGATCCTAGTAGACAGCAAATGATTTCATTAGAAAATATGATTGTTTTCTTCGAAAAGTACTCTATGAAGTTGTCTTCTGCCTAAAGCTACTCACAAAACGCGGTTGTCATATTATGCACTCATTTAACTGTATTTTTGAAGTTTTAGAGGTAAGGGCGAATAACACCAGATTTCAGAAAGTTAACCAATTTTGATGCTTCTGGTTTTTTGTATTAAATTTGTAAACTGCATCATAACATGATCTGAAAATTGATATGAGAAGCAATATTTCACTTTTTCAAATTTGGCACTGCGGTTGACATTTGCATGGAATGACGGATATAGTTGGTATAGACACCATCAAAATGACAGTATGAGTAGAGTAATTAGTTCCCGAGATATACTGTAGTAGAAAATGTGAAGGGTTGATCGACTCAATATTTGAGTGCTAACAGTACTGTCGATTTGATCGTGTCTACACCAACTAAATCGCCAATTGTGGATCGAGTGAGCAAATATTTAATTTTGTGTGATAATTAGAAGCATCTTTTTTGAATGATGCGCTAATGGTACGTTAAGCTACCATTTACTTTTTGTGTAGGGCCCTAATATCTCGAAAACTAATAATTCTTGTGTTGTTTGAGCATGGTGCCTACCCCCTTTAACCCCATCTGGCCCGGACTATTTTAGAACGTAATTCGCCTGGGGGGATCATTTTAGAAATTTTTTAGATCACGGCTCAAAAATTACAATTTTGATGGTATAAGGGTTTTCGAGGGCGCTGATAACGATAAAACTTGTTAAACATTTTTTGGAAAGGCAACCATCATTACTAGTGTTATTTTGGTCCCCCAGAGCGTAAAATACAAGTAAAAAAGTCAAACTACAACGTTTTGTGTTTGGTTTAATAATTCTGAACGTATACGGGTTTTCGAGGTCGCCATTAAACTAGGCCTACTGTATAATACAGTGACAGAAATATGATATCAGAAAATCAGAAAATTCAGAATATCAGTGTAATAATACATCAACGTGAGGGTACAGGGTATGCATGCTGCGTTGTTGGCGGCTGTAGGCCGCTTCGTCACAGTGACGAAGCTAGCAGTGAATTAGAGTATTATCAGTAGTAATCAGGAAAATATTTTCTGATATCATATTTCCGTCACTGTATTAGATATAGTTTAATTCAGTAATTCTATTACCGGTATGTGATACTCTGTAATTTGGTTTAGAATTTTATACACATATTTGAAGAGTCCGAAGTAGGCCGGAACGTTACTCATCATATAGATCGAGTGTTTTCTCGTCAGCGATAGACCCTCTTGTCCCTTACTACCCTTACCGTTTATAACATGACAATCCCGCTGACTTAAGCCTGTCGCTACATTTTGAAAATCTGTAGACAGTTTGGATCCTGAAAATCTTGAAATAATTTTGTGAAATGTTGAATGAAGGATTGGTTTTTGTTACGATTACAGTATTATCACCTTCTATTTTCACTTATTCCATTTGCCAATCTCGATTATGTCAACATTAGGCCTGCTGATCTGTCTCTGAATCGCCCCTCTATTTGAACTCATATAATTATTATTTATGTTAATAACTTCTACTAATTAACAAGATATAATTATAGTTATAATTAAGTTAGTAGATATAATAGACGAGGCCGTGACCTATAATACGACATCTGAAAAGTTAATATGTGACAATTTTTCAGATTTTTCGAGTTTTTGAAAAAAGTGAGTGTTTCGGTACCACCCATATGCCAACCCAATCAAAACTTTTTCTTATGAAAATCTTCACAATCACCATATAACATTGTAAAAAAATAGGGGAATATGTAAAATTACGAATGTTAATTGGTCGGCTTAAATCTTTTTATAATCAGCAATACATGTATGTATGTATGTATGTATGTATGTATGTATGTATGTATGTGTAATATATATTATAATAAATAATATCAATAATAATAATATTAATAATAGTATCTATTTATTATAATAATAAATAGATACGTCTGGCGGAAGTTTACAAACTTACAGTAGATAATGAAAATAAAATAACTATGTACCTACATTAATAATAACTTTAACATGATGATGTGAGTTTGTTTGGAAACAAACTATTTACATCAGTGTATATCATAAAACTGAACGTAGACTAAATAAAATAAGTAAACTAATTCGTAAACAGGGTTAAATAATATAGATAAGCGATTCAAAATGTATTTGAACCCAATATAGAATACAGGTGCGAATTATGTCAAAATTACAGGGGAAATGGACTCGAATCTCATCACGGCAAATTAATATATCGTCTCAGTGTTAAATTATCAATTAAGGGAAAGGTTACACTTACAATTGCACGTTAGTACAACCAAAACAATATTAAGTGATCATATTTTAATTGTGTCTATTTTCCACTGGAGATCTTTGCCCGCGTCCAATCTTCGCCCGTGTCCAGTCCGCGCCCGCGCCCAATCTCCGCCCGCGTACAACCTTCGCCCGCGTCCAATCTTCGCCCGCGTACAACCTTCGCCCGCGTACAATCTTCGCCTGCCGCTCTCAAAATGAGCAACTATCGCCCGGTGGATACCTTCGCCCGCAGGCAATCTTCGCCCACGTGCAACCTTCGCCCAATAAACAATTATAGTTTTTGTTAGTCCCCCATCCATCTATCTGCTTACTAGATTTCCTTTCACCGAAGAGTTTTAGATTTCCTAAAATCCACACGTGTTGATATTATTTAGGACACTTCTGGTTGAAGTGTTTGTAATGTCATCCTCGATTTCTCCGCAGTTAGTTACATAGACATTGAGCTCGAGGTACTCCTGTGTATCTATCAATCTTTGTCGATTGCAATCACAAATACTGTATCTATCAACCTTTGTCGATTGCAATCACAAAAAAGTGTTTGTATGAGTAGTAGGGTCTTGTGCGGCTCGGCGACAGTTAGACCTCACTGACTGGCGCCAGACTGTCTGGGTGACACCCAATGACACCTATGGGTGTCATTGGGTGTCATTGGGTGTCACCCAGACAGTCTGGCGCCAGTCAGTGAGGTCTAACTGTCGCCGAGCCGCCCAAGACCCTACTACTTGTATGAATTCGAGAATATGCTGTGACATCTGATCGTACATGGATAGCGATGGGTAATAAATTTAGATTTTCCCTTGTCGGCTTTCCTTTTGATATGTAATTTCAGAGTAAGGATTCGTTCACAACTATTTAGCATTTGTAATATTGTTGCTAGTCATGTATATAAGGGGCGTAAGGTTGACTCGGCGATGCTGCTGACATCAGTGACATAATGAAATGGCTGGGTCTTCTTGGCTCTAAAGAAAATAAACGTTTACAAAGCTCCCACGGTGTGGGAGACGGTGTGGGAAGTATGGGGGGATCTGTGGAGGGTGTGGGAGACGGAGTGGGAAGTACAGGAGGATCTGTGGAGGGTGTGGGAGACGGAGTGGGGAGTACAGGGGGATCTGTGGAGGGTGTGGGAGACGGAGTGGAAAGTACAGGAGGATCTGTGGAGGGTGTGGGAGACGGAGTGGGAAGTACAGGAGGATCTGTGGAGGGTGTGGGAGACGGAGTGGGGAGTACAGGAGGATCTGTGGAGGGTGTGGGAGACGGAGTGGGAAGTACAGGAGGATCTGTGGAGGGTGTGGGAGACGGAGTGGGAGGTATGGGGGGATCTATGGAGGGTGGGGAAGACGGAGTGGGAAGTACAGGAGGATCTGTGGAGGGTGTGGGAGACGGAGTGGGAGGTATGGGGGGATCTATGGAGGGTGGAGATGAAACTGATGAAGAATTTACAGGTTTTGACTAACTGCTCTGCTATAGTGATATATAACAGTTATAAACTTCATAGTAAACAGAAAGTCATAGTAATAAACAGTAATATAATAATAAGTAATAAACAGGAATAAGGACCATAAAGATTTTTTTTGCTTTGTTGCATGGTGGGACAAATTGTTACAGGCATCGGAAATCACCATTCAAGGGCTCTGATTGGCTGATATCGGGCTTTACATTGTGGGACAAGTGTTACAGGAATGGACATCAGTTTTTCTCAATTATTTGTTCGGGGCTACTGGGAAATTACCACCATTGAATTCAGCGTATTGAGAGCTTTCTGGTGATATATAATATTACATACTTTGGGAAACTTTTTTTTTCACAAAGAAATAAATTTTTTTGGCCACTTTTTGTGAGTGTGAGCCATATATGATTACATTTATGAGGCAGGCATCGATAACTTTTTTTAAGGATAATGGGGTTATCCATTTTCCATTAGAAAAGCATAGATTTTCATAATAAATTTCAATACTGACAATAATTTTCATTTCTAATTGTACCCCATCCCCCCCCCCCCCCGTTCCGGAATATAGTACCGTAATTCGGTGACTCGACCCCCTTCCCCACTCCCTGAAATGTTCTAGAACATGGTGAATTTATTTACTAGAATAAATTGACTGCAGTGGAATCAAATAAATACATGCAACTTTATAACGCCCATAATATTGCGGCCATTCCCAACCAAATTCAAATATTTTTGGAATCCTTGCACAACCAGCTTTCCATTGTTACCAACAAATTAATTAATATAAGGTTAAGGAATAACTGCGGTGTCACTGGTGCAAAATCTTCGGAGACAACTTTTTCAAAGTTTTTACCTATACATTGAAAGCGAAAATAAAAATCCTGAATTGTTAAAGTCGGCTTGATGTAAATTTCTAATCTGAAATGCCGCCGTATATATTAAAATGACAGTTTAGTTTCGAGACAAACATATTAGCTCATTGAATTTGTGATACTTGACACAAAATTAAAGGCACAAATACTAACAATACCCAGCACAGTATGTCACAAAATAATGTACATCCCAATAAACCATTTGTATGATATAATAATGGACTAGAAGACAATTAAAAACAACATAACAACAACTGTAGTACCAAACAACTAATTATAATAGGATTAGTGTCAGACAAATGAAACCAACACAATTGAATTAGTTATGTTTATTATATCCCAATATATACCCAAATGACAAATTATAGATAAAATTATCAAACTCTTAAATGCATTTGAAGGGACTCGTTTATTTTTACCTAGCATGTATGGCTGTATGTTTGTTTGTTTGTTTGCATATAAATTAAATTGAAGTGTGCCATTTCCTATTGTTTATCAAAATATTATAAAAAAAAGTGTAATTCAAATATCATTGGCAAATGATATGATGATAGTGGTTTCGGGAAGTTACACGTTTTCTACGACTGATTGTGCTGAAATGAATTATATTCCCAAGAATATTATTGCGCTGCACAACTTTTTATCATTCAATATAAAAAGAATAATAAATTTATCAAGTTAAGTTTAAATTAGAGTTGCTAATTCCTCATTGGTTATATACATTCTCGAATGAAAATACATTTGTGCTCCAGTATCCATAGCAACAAACAGTTTCATCGGTTTAACATTATTAAACCGAATTTATAATATTTACAAAAATATAAAGAGGTTGTTATATTTGAATACGTTGTTATGGTTACGCTAAATTAAGATATTACAATTATACCATATACCACAATTTGACAAGATGACGGTTCGGTAGATAACAGCGCTACTCGTGAATCGGAATGGAGAATTCCAATGAAATTTCCCTTTTGTACACTATCACTAGAGATATAACATATGTAACCTATAACAACTGTGACAATGTTCTATAAAATGGAATAATAATGATTAAATGGCAGCCATAGAATATTCATAAATATTAATTTAATAATATTAATTATTAAATAAATACGCCTAACATTCTTCCACCAGTGCGATGTTCTGGGATTGTTGAATCTTTACCAAATCGTTCTACTCTCGTCCTACAAGAGAACTTCGGTCCGTCATCTACGATGTGCACCTAGGAAAGCCATCATCCAGCACATTTATGCGAACTCCTCACTGACTATCGCAGATCATAGGACATACGCAACGCATTTAAAATATCCAATGTCGACCATTTTCGGAATCTGCATTATATTCAAACAACCACCAATTGAGGTGGTCCAGTTTTGCTAAATAGAGACTTATATTTACGGTTTGCTCTAACGAATTAAGTTGAAAATTGAAATATCCGACATGGCCAACAGTAAGAAAACAAATTAGGTAGCATTTTGTTGAAAATGACAAAAATAAGGGGGTGGAGGGGTGCTCTGTGTGAAGCTTTATGGCATTCACAAGAATAAATTGGGGCGAGATGTTTGTTTAATGCGAATGTGCACATCGAAAATAAATGGGAATGTTTCCAATAGCAACAATATCTACTCCAGAATTCTAAAATACAATTTCTAGTCCATTTGATTAAAATTTCTTTCTTAGAATTCAGAAATAAATTCAGGAGGAAATCACTTATGTGTCTTTCCCTTTGGTTCCCATTTTAGCTTTTATTAATTTAATTTAGTTAATTTCATTATATTATTTATTACGTTAAAGTGCTGGAATCAAGAAATAATGTGTGCGACTGTGTGGATATAATATTATATACCCTTGGTCGCGCACACAATTTTTAAAAACATAATTTATTAAAACTCTAATCAATTAATAGTGTCTCCATATACAGCCTGGTCTGTAACCGAATATTGATTGAGATGATTTTTTGATTAATGTCATTGTTCCGGTTGTTAGTTAGGCCTATTACAAGAAGTGTTTCCTAAATCACCAATTTAGCACAAAGCTGAGCTGCAGTTTAAATAATAATAAATTATTATTATTAGATGAAAAGTAATGGAAAAAAATTATTTACTTTAAATTCCATCGAAGACGTAATATTTGTTAGTCTATACCTCGGGTTTATTCGTAAATCTGTAGTTTCATTTATTTCGACGACATTTCAATTTACTACAGAAAATATATTATATTCTGAGATAATCGAACACAATTTACCATCAACTAAAATAAATAGTACTATAGCGCACAGTAAAGCACCAAGCAAGAAACGGACGACACTTTCCGAAAAATGTAACGTAACAATGAGAAGAACACAATGGAATACTATAATATTGAAAGATAGTTTTCCATGTAAGTAAGAAATACATAAAAATATTCCAACGTTTACTAGGGTCCACAACTCCACACGCAGGTTAAACACAAAACCTATCGCCAACATTATAATAAATAATTAACGCCAACTCCAAACGGAAAACAGAAGTTCCAATAATTAATCAGACATTACTGTACTTGAATACCAGAAACACATAAAATAATCAAATATTCGGATGAAAACATATGAGAATAAAGTCGAGGTCCAAACATTATGTTGTACCAGCGAATATTAAACGCGACAAAATGTATATTTCAACATTCATTTAGTCGTCGGAGCACAAAAAAATAAAAAAATACACATTTTCTTGAGAAAATTCGAAAGAAGACATAATGTTTCTGAAAATTACTTGTTTTTTTTACTCTACATTGAGTTGAGTCGCCTATTTTATATTTATTGACTGACTATTTATTACAATGTACCAAATATTACTTCTTCGCATACACATTAATTAATTCCTTAGTTTAATTAACATTAAGATCAGCGTAAAAATAACAAGCAATTTCAAATAAAATTACATATCACAATGAAAAAAGTTGCCATTTTAACTCCCACTATTTGATAAAGGAGTTAAGAAGTCTTATTTCTCAGAAAGTGAACAGCTGTGAATACCAATGACGCCAGTCATTGTGGGACCAATAAACCTACCAGAAAAATAGACTGTAAACCAAAAAATAGTTAAATAGATAGCTAAGTGACCTAGATAAGGTTTCATTAAGAGTAAAAATCTCTTAAACAGCGGTTCAAACCCAAATACCTGACGTAAATTCGATTCTCAGAATGATATTGTGAGTTGCGATTAACGGATGTAGGTGACGTAAGATGGAACAGTGCAGCAACCCTGTAATGTGTTCTTATCGTGGGTTATAACTCGTCGCGTTTAAATGTATAACGTTGCTCGTTAGGAGCGAGTTTTTGGAATACAGTTTCTGGTGGTGACGTAATCTGCTGTGGAAAAATACAAACACAAAATAAATTAATTTAATTTAATTGGCAAAAGAACCAGGGGAAATTGGGTCGCCATTAGATAGCAGGTTACAGCAGAATGTCTGAGCAGTCAGCAGTTGACGGGATTACATTTATTGTTGGGTCGCTACTAGATAGCAGGGTTAAAGCAGAATGTACCTGTTGACGGGATTACGAAAAGTCTGATTCCGTTGAAACACTAACTAGTAAACCTGCCAGGTAGGGTCCTCCACAATTGTTGCATCGTCGCCCGCAATCGTTGCGTCCACAGTTGCATATTATGATACACATAGAAGCTAATCGGTTTATACAATCAATGTGGCACCGTATTGCTAAAACCCCACTCTACCCCGCAATACCACCTCTTAGAGATTAGCACTGAGGTGGTTAAATTTTCCGCAATGTTAGTAAGTAAATATGATTATCGATATCAGTAATTATTCCGATTCAACAAAATATTACACTGCCCCTTTAAGGGATAGGGGCCAAGGGAGGGGAGACTGTGGGTGCGGTACAGACACTCACCGGGGCTTTACTGTCAGCCGCTTTCGGTTGATCGCCTCCACTAGGTGGTACACTATCTGTCTCCGGCTCGGGTTGCCCATGGAAGCGTCTGTGTAAAGAACCGTTGTGTAAGTCTTCAATGAAGCGGCGCAGTTTACCCGGTACACTGCAAATAAAATAAACAATTCTTAGACAAATAGTGTAAGCGTAAAGGATAGTAGGTAAAGAGTACTGACTGACTGACTGGCTGACTGGCTGGCTGGCTGGCTGGCTGGCTGGCTGGCTGGCTGGCTGGCTGGCTGGCTGGCTGGCTGGCTGGCTGGCTGGCGGCTGGCTGGCTGGCTGGCTGGCTGGCTGGCTGGCTGGCTGGCTGGCTGGCTGGCTGGCTGGCTGGCTGGCTGGCTGGCTGGCTGGCTGGCTGGCTGGCTGGCTGGCTGGCTGGCTGGCTGGCTGGCTGGCTGGCTGGCTGGCTGGCTGGCTGGCTGGCTGGCTGGCTGGCTGGCTGGCTGGCTGGCTGGCTGGCTGGCTGGCTGGCTGGCTGGCTGGCTGGCTGGCTGGCTGGCTGGCTGGCTGGCTGGCTGGCTGGCTGGCTGGCTGGCTGGCTGGCTGGCTGGCTGGCTGGCTGGCTGGCTGGCTGGCTGGCTGGCTGGCTGGCTGGCTGGCTGGCTGGCTGGCTGGCTGGCTGGCTGGCTGGCTGGCTGGCTGGCTGGCTGGCTGGCTGGCTGGCTGGCTGGCTGGCTGGCTGGCTGGCTGGCTGGCTGGCTGGCTGGCTGGCTGGCTGGCTGGCTGGCTGGCTGGCTGGCTGGCTGGCTGGCTGGCTGGCTGGCTGGCTGGCTGGCTGGCTGGCTGGCTGGCTGGCTGGCTGGCTGGCTGGCTGGCTGGCTGGCTGGCTGGCGGCTGGCTGGCTGGCTGGCTGGCTGGCTGGCGGCTGGCTGGCTGGCTGGCTGGCTGGCTGGCTGGCTGGCTGGCTGGCTGGCTGGCTGGCTGGCTGGCTGGCTGGCTGGCTGGCTGGCTGGCTGGCTGGCTGGCTGGCTGGCTGGCTGGCTGGCTGGCTGGCTGGCTGGCTGGCTGGCTGGCTGGCTGGCTGGCTGGCTGGCTGGCTGGCTGGCTGGCTGGCGCTGAGCTGGCTGGCTGGCTGGCTGGCTGGCTGGCTGGCGGCTGGCTGGCTGGCTGGCTGGCTGGCTGGCTGGCTGGCTGGCTGGCTGGCTGGCTGGCTGGCTGGCTGGCTGGCTGGCTGGCTGGCTGGCTGGCTGGCTGGCTGGCTGGCTGGCTGGCTGGCATTGGCTGGCTGGCTGGCTGGCTGGCTGGCGGCTGGCTGACTGACTGACTGACTGACTGACTGCTGACTGACTGACTGCTGACTGACTGACTGACTGACTGACTGACTGACTGACTGACTGACTGACTGACTGACTGACTGACTGACTGACTGACTGACTGACTGACTGACTGACTGACTGACTGACTGACTGACTGACTGACTGACTGACTGACTGACTGACTGACTGACTGACTGACTGACTGACTGACTGACTGACTGACTGACTGACTGACTGACTGACTGACTGACTGATGTAATTAATTACTTAATGATTTTTGTCAATTTCGATTTAAATGAATCTGTGCTCTTGCTTTGATACTATCATATTACATACTAGATATCATTCCAGGACATTGTGTATCTGTATAGGATGATGAACTTTCGATATGCGTTCGATGCCAGTGAAATAGTATTTTAAAAGTTTATTAAATCAGATGGAATACCAAGCCCTTTGACAAAACGTGTGCTCTAATAAAGGAAACTGGTGTGAATGCCCATGGGAACGCAGTTACATTAAATGAAATGGAGTTCGTTTTAATATCCGCAACGATTGCACATTGAATTCCTAGCTAATGTAACTTTCACTTTATGAAAAGTAATATCATCAAACACTACGAAAGAGGTTTACCTAAGATATGTATTATACTACCGAAACATTAGCGCTATTAAGCCGTGTATGACTTACTTGAGCTCTTTTATATCCGGAAATATGTACATGTGTCGGAATGAATCAATGGCTAACAGCGGTAGATCCTTCACGCTTTTACCAAGGTGGTGGAGAGGGTGTGCGAATTGGAGGCCATCGGCAGTGAGGAAGTTTACGTTATCTGAAAAGTTATAAAATATATCACTGGTAATGGAATATGGAAAATATTATTCGGTTAGGATTTAAGGTTAAGGGTTTGTATATTAAAACCTTTGATTTTCAACAAAATATGTATGTAAGTTAAGTTACACGCTTATGAAAGGATAGCGGATTGCCTAAGTAGTTAATGTTATCGTGCAATTTGTAGCTCATGTCTCAAAAGTAATAAAGCTATTTACTTCAAAACATCTAGTGTTGGTTAATAGTTAGTGACGTTATACAGGTAGTTCTCATATCTCGTACAGGTGCCTACCGGTACCGTTATGAGGACTATTAATTATTATATAGTTCGAGGTGATAAAGTAGGCAGACATACAGCAATCAGAACATCCCTTACTACATTATTGTATGAAAAGAACACACTATTCAGCGTTTATGACCTTTGTATGTTTATGTAAACCTCCCTCGCTGTGATCTCTCGGTAAATAAATACACCCGAGCCATAACGCTGAAAAGAGCGACTTTTCACGCAACGATCTCGATAGTGATTACTCACTAAAATTGCTTTGCCACTGAAATTCTGATCGAAAGCCCCAAAACGTGTATTGTATCGGAAAATCGGAAAACACATTTAGATGGGTAGGGTAGAACCGCGTTACATACTGTATTACGCATTGCTAGGCAACCACTAGAAATAGGAACGCTATTGGAAAATAGCGTTCTCAATTAATTGTTCTAGTTATAAAAACATGTTGTTCAGTTTAAAGGACACGAAAGATTAAGACAACACTAGTGTATAGTGAGTGAGCCACGCAATGTTGAGTATATTATAGTAGTAGTAGTATAACGTGAAAAGTAAAGTAAGATAAGGTTGATATTATTATTGTGAGAGAATAACATGGCAGTTTAGCTGAACAACAAAATATTGCTGATCGCAAAAATATTCATCACGAAAGGCTATTGAAAATCCCGCACCTGGAAAACACAGTATATATATTAACTAGCCACATCATGTACTCAAACCGAATATATACCCTTTTAGCTATTCCGAGAAAACGCTATAATTTCAAAACCGCCTATATCCAGATGGAAATAGTTGATTTAAACAAATATTTTAAACCAATCTGTATCCATCAACCAGTCTGCACTCTGCAGGATCTGAAGTCAGGCAGACAGCGAGGTACGTATTGATACAGATAAAGGTGTATTAATAATCATTCAATGATGAAACTGAAAGTTTTTCCCATTATTCGTAGACCGGTATCAAGAAAGAAGCCTACAGGCTATCATGTTGTCTAATTCTTCACAGGAATTACTAGTTGGATATAGAGACAGTTTTCCAATTTAGTGTTGCGTTTATAAACGCGCAGGTGTAATATTAATTTTTTTTTTAATTATGTCCCTTTAGGGGCTCTGTCCGTACCTTTCTGCCCTCTGAATGATGTCCGGACAATTGAGACCCGGACAATTGC
>JAUCBJ010001615.1:0-42757 GCA_032718475.1 Nemertoderma westbladi
CACTCAGTAGCGGGAATGATACAACATTACTAAGTGATTTAAGTCGGCCTACGGGAAGCAACTTGAAGTTGGTTTTTAATTGTACGAATTAGAAACTCGCCAACGATGCAGTATACACTAAATCACCAACGATGCAGTATACTAAATCACCAACGACGCAGTATACTAAATCACCAACGATGCAGTATACTAAATCACCAACGATGCAGTATACTAAATCACCAACGATGCAGAATACTAAATCACCAACGATGCAGTATACTAAATCACCAACGATGCAGTATACTAAGTCGACCAACGATGCAGTACACTAACTCGCCATCGGTGCAGTACACTAACTCGCCAACGATACAGTATACTAACTCGCCAGCGATGCAGCATCCTAACTCGTTGCACTCATGTTGTAGTTTATGTGATTTGCGGTTCTGAATTGAAATTCGAGGTGAACTTAAAAATATGAATATAATTATTCATGACATCCACTAATGGTAGGCCTAACTTACCTAAGGTTCACCTAATTATTTATTTAAGAAGCAAAAATTCTGCATAAAGTTCATATTAATGATACTGTATGATGAATCTCGTTCTGGTTGTGTAAGTATTGGCTACTTTTAGATTCCACATGTAAGATTCGAATAATGGGAACAGCGGGTGGCAGGAAAATGTAATAGCCTCATCTCGTGTTTCTTATTCTTGTGTTCAGGGAAACCCTTGGATTGTGGTAAGGAATGTAAGTGAATATGCCAGGTTTGCAGATTAATTTTTACTGAAAACAAATAGGATTTTTTTCGCTGACTGGAGAAGAACAATTTGTGAGATCGAGCATTATTAGCAAGCGATGTTAAGCATAATAAAATTCCCATGTCTCCTCTGTTTTGAATGCCGATGACTATGACAGAGAAAGTGGAAGCGAAAATGATTTTCCCACGCCCGATGCCCTGGCGACAAGAAGAGCTTACAGGTACAGCAATTCATCGGTATGGTTACTTTCTACCACCGCACCAGGTCATTCAACACGCGCCGCTAAGTTGATGTAACTGCTCTATTTTGCCCTCAATTCTGCAGCAAAATCACCCGGTTTGACTTGGATGTAGCTTATATATAATAATGTGCCTTAACCTCCTCCACTCTCCTTGTGCACCCAAGGCCAATCCACACCGCTACCACCAGCCTCCCTATTGACGTCTCTGACAAGGAAGGCGGTGAATTCCTTGAGCAGTTCCTTGATGGACTCTGGTGGCCAGTTGCCTCCTTCTCTGTGAAATTTGGTAACCCGATACAGCGCCTTTGACCGATATGACGATCTTCGACCGCCATATGAAAAGCGCCTGATTGTTCCCGATTTTCATGCAATTTGAAGGAGAAAATAATGTACGAATTATATTTATTTATTTATCAAGCACGTCACGTTAAGTGAAAAACCTTACCGGTAGGTGTGTTAGTACCAAAGTATGTAAAAAACTAAAAAGCAACAAGACCTACCTGACAGCAGCCAGCTGGTCGGTAGGTTTCCCCCGCAGGTGAAGGCATTCTCAGGAGGCCAAGCCAGGAAATGTAGAGATAAATGGTCGGCTGGATGGGAGGACGGGAGGATGGGAGCGAACAGGGTAAGACTGTGCACAACCACATCATTTGACGTACCGCCGCGAGCCCAATACACTTTGGCTGATTGACTGGCGTGAACTGTTTAAACATTTCAAAGTGATTGCTAGACACCCATTGCGGCCAGTCTTGCAAAAGATTGAAATGTATCACATTCAAACACGCAAGCCCGCTATCAACAAGCAGAAACGTGATTGGCGTAAGTTTGTGGTGCTGCTTCCCAGTGGTTATAGTTACCTACAGACCTCTCCCTTCGTTCTGTCCCCCTTTGGGAATCTCTTTCTACATTTCCTGGCTTGGCCTCCTGAGAATGCCTTCAGCTGCGGGGCGAAACCTACCGATCAGCTGGCTGCTGTCAGCTGATCACTGATTGCCTTGTTGCTTTTTAGTTTTTTACATACTTTGGTACTAATACACCTACCGGTAGGGTTTTTTACTTAACGTGCTTGATAAATAAATATATATAATTCGTAATTATTGGTTACTCAAGCTTCTACTTCAATCAGAAAATAATGTATTGCGACAATTTGACCTCCTTATATGTGTAGGTGAGTTATAATTTCATGTTCAGCCTTTTCTGAAAAGGTCTTTATATCTGTTCCAGTGTGACGTCACTAAAACAATGATGAAACACGAATGGCTATCGACACCCGTGGCGGTGGCGAGTAGCCGTTTTTCCATGCTATTTTCACAATTATTCTGAAGAATTTCATATATAGGCCTTCTAATTGTACGGGTATATCTATAAACGGTTAATATTATTTGTATACGTTTAGGTTTTATGACGACATCTCTTGGTTGTGGTTATCCCAAGTAGGGAATGACAGAATGTCTAGCGATGAACTCGAATTTACGGAAATTGTAACAGAACTCGTACAAAATTGATACATATTGACAATCAAAATAATCATACGGATGTTATCGCACACTAATTACGTGCAAATAGTTAGGCAAAGGAAATCAGTGGTATCCCTCAATAGTATTCCCTAAACTTGCTAAAAGGATAATATATGAATAGATATTTCATAATTTCATTACACATTTTATAGTAACAAAATTGATATTACTTTGTACTGTTAGTTTGAATAAATTAGTTAGTTACCTTAGTTTGTAGGTTGAATATGTTAGTTATCCACAAATTATTTTAATTCGTAATTAATATCGTAAGCACAATATTTATTTAATGTAGGCCAATGTATTTATTTAATGTTATTGATGTTTACTTTTCCATATTTTATCATGATTAAGCACCATCTACAATTACCACATTTCTCAGCGCAGAAATGCTAGGGTTTCTATTCTGTGACTACTCTGGGTGGAATTTTCACACATATTATTGAAACCATTTCCTACTTCAAAAGGAAAAAAACTGTACTTTTTTACTTAAAATTCCCGCAGTAATGAGGGATACTGAAACTTAAAATGGTACTTAAAAGGATTGAATTTTATTTTACATTTTGCTCACCGTTGAAGTAGGGCCTACAGTAGGTATATTGAGAATATGTAAATGTTGGCTGATTATTGCTTTGTAGTTGTTAGATCCGGTTTAGTTTTGAACTTGGGTGGTTCTCAAAATTATAAATTTTCCAACTTTTTATTTTAAAATCATATATTTTCTCATGATATTTTAACGTTAATATCAGACATAGACGCTCCTGGTGTGGTTTGCAACTTTGACACCGGCTGTAGGCCTACTGTTCCCACACTACCATGGGGAATTGGGTAGCAATTTATTTCGTATTATCGATAATTATTCTTGGAAGTTTAGCTCAATGGGACACCAATGCTTACTGCAAGGGACGGAACTCGTAAGTAATTTATTAAAATATGAATTGGTCGCATACATATATTTAGTATGTCACCACACGATACTTTTTACAGTTTACCGGTGTCATACTACTAGCGAATTTCATGAGTTATTTATAATCATATTAATAATTCAATTAGTCGTTATGATAAATTAGTAAATTTAATTTAGTTTAATTTAATTGTGAGAAACAAGAAATACCGGAGGCAAACCGAAAGCGCAACTCTCCTTACTGTAAGGCATGGAGTGCGCCACATTAACTTCCAAGGTTAAACACTCTGCAATTACCCAAACCTTTTCTTTATTCTTGCACCAGATTCCAGGCACCATAGCGCTGGGTAGGGGCACCATTTACGAAGTTCCAATGGGATCGATTCCGAGGCTTCCCAGCTAGAGGCGAAGGTGAAGACTTCAACTAGCTAGTCGGTGAAAATACATTGATAAAGTCCATTTAATCAAATAAGAGCGAAATATTAAAATATATCAATTTAATTTCTTGCAAAAACAAAAAGTCAGGCAGAACTAAAACAATATAATCAATCAAATATTAATAATTACAAATTAATTATTCAATTGTTTTATGCTCAATTCCTCGTGGTTTATTCTACATTTATCTAGGGGCCTACAGTTCTACCGTCTCTTTCTCTATGCCTCAAGTTCTAAACATACAGTATTTCCAGTAGGTAAGTCATACTTTATGTCCCTACATTTATAGGGAGGGCGAAATTATTGACATTTGTTGCCGAGGATACAACAGGACCACGGAGAGCGGGAGGGCGCGGTGTGTTCCGATCTGCGACCCGCAGTGTCAGAGGGGCCGATGCGTGGCACCCAATGACTGCCAGTGTAGTCTGGGATGGGACGGACTACAATGCGATCGTTTAAATAGGACAATCATTGAGAACGAGAGACAAACCGCCAGTATACTGCATTCCGGTGAGTTACCTATATACAGTATCCCTATATCCCAGCTGGCACCCGGTGAATATTTAAATTATTATTATCAGGGAAGACATTGAGAAAATAAAATTGCGCGATGACCCAAGTTCACGGTCCTCCCTTGAGGTCTATTGAGCGTCTACTGGAGTAATATTACTGTACGTATGTATCTCCAGTATACTGCTCTCCGGTGAGATACCTACAGTACTGTACATATCTCCAATATACGGCATTCGGGTGAAGTACCTACACTCCGGTATATAAATTTACCACTCGAACCCAAAATAATAAATTTCTATGAGTTACGGTACATAATGTGCAGATTACCAGTTAAATAAATCGCGTTTAGAATTATAATTATTATTATTTTGAAGCAGTCCATTTCGTTCGTAAAAAAACTGTATGAAAACAAGGGTTGATTTTAGCAAATAGTATTCAATTTATATTTCAATTAGAAATAAAAACTTACAACTAAACACGTGGAGCGTCAAATATTTTATATTATTTTTAAAAAGTCATGGCGCCAAGCAACAACCTCAGTTCAGTGTGTAGGCATATCTGGGTAATGGCAACTGTAGGAGACCTAGGGCCAAGTTCTGTGAGATACTGTAGTTTGTGGTATTTAGCTAAAGTCCTCCACCGATATCCAATGATTCCAGTTCATCAACAAGAAAATCAACTAGATTATCGATCTCAATAACTCGGTCTCTGTTACGTTTCACCTCTTCGTCGTAATGTATTTTATCCAATAACTGAAAACATATTAAAAAGTAAAGTTCAATAGATTTTTGACGTGTATAAGAAATTAGCATAATTTTTTGGCCTGCTATACACATTATTATACAGTTAGTAAGTCGTGTCCGTTTCTTTCCTATTCACTAGTTGCTAACCGTAAATATCGGACGAACCTTAGTCATCCACGAGTTGATTCTTTGTACAATAGAATCCTCTCGGTTGTCGATCTTTAGTAAGTGTATATCATGGGAAGCACTGAGGGCATTCTGTACAGTATCCTTGTCAACAAAGAGTTCGCGAACCTCATCAGCAACCTCCTCCTCCACCTAAAGTATTCGAAAACCTTAGTAAATATACACAAATTGTATTACCGTTGATATTACGGTTGTTATAATAATGCTGCATTGTTCCTCCATAGGAATAACATATATAGGAATTCGCATATAATTTACCGGCGCCTTCACAGGATAATTTTGCCATTATTATGATTATATATATTATATATTCCATGACCCGTAATATAGTGTCATTTTCTGATAAAACACTTCTATAAAACACTTAAACGAAATACCAAGAAGAATAAAAAATACAAATACAAATCGTCATAAATGAATGGGAGAATCTTTTAGGCTCGTTAAGCCAAGGAATACCTGTTCACCACCATGGGTGATCTTCTACAGGAAACCCTTCCACTCTGTTTCCCAAGTTGCCTTGGTTCCCATTTATCGACCACTGAAGGATGAAAGCCGGGGTTGGGCTAGGCTGCAGCATTTAAAGCACTGTGCCCAAACAGTGCTGCCCCATCTAGGGATCGAACCCGGGCTCCCTAATCGGAAGCACAGTAATGTCACCACTAGACCAAGCTGCTGCTTGGTCTAGTGATATAAATCGTCATAAATAAAAATGCAATAAAATTTCGACCGAAAGGTAAAAACCTGGTTTCTTCACATGGCGTGCGATTTATATAATAAATACACAACATTCTATAACGCGATGTTATTCTCATGAGTAGCTGGTAGGTATGCCTTTATAATGTAGCAATTGCGTACCCTAATCCAGGGAACGATAATTCTTCCAATCTTTGAAAGCAATTATATCAGCTGTTTCTCAACGAAATTAAGACATTATTACATATTTAAAATCCTTGCAACGCAATTTTCTAATGGTATAAGTTTATATTGAGGTTTAATATTACGGCTAATACTACTTTCGTTCGATACGAAGTGTGCGATTTCAATTTCTCGAAAGACAAGTGTCGTGCAAGAACGCGGGATGTAAATCTTCTAAAGATATAATATTGAGGTAATGTGGAGAATGGCACTGTCGATACGAAGTGTGGGATTTCACGACAGATAATTTAAAATAATTGCTTATAACGAAATTTAAAGGCTAACTCTAAAATTATCGCTCTGTATGGTAATCGACGGTGTGTATAAATAATAGTGTTGGTCCGTGTCATCAGAAAATGGCACTAAATTCCAGGTCAAGGATTTTTGTGTTTTCAAAACACATTTCCAGATTAATTGTCATACATTACTGAGTCTGGGGATTCTGAGTCATTGCGTGTTACATATTCATTCCAACATAAAGTCTAAAAAAGTGAAGCTTTACAGTCCATTTAAAAGTCTAACACTGACTTTCACTGTCCAAAATTTGAAAAGATGCCTAGTATACTTCAGGATGAAATTCTATGTTTGAGTGCGATTTGTAGAGAAAGGATCGGGATTATGTGGGAATTTCAAGTTAGGTTCGGTTTTTTATTCAGACGTATGCTGAAGCACGGTTAAAGCGAGAGACTTTCACAGAGTGTAAGGCTTGCAATCACTGTTGCCTAACCTATTACCTATTATATCATCACAATCACTACAGTATGTAAATGTACTGTGTAGAGTAAGTCACTAGTCACAGATATAAATTATAAAACCGTTACATAAAAATGTATATTTATAAGTTATATAGGTTAGCATGTTGATTATTATTGAAACTGACCTCGTTCTTTACAAACTTCTCCAACATGTTAGTGGAAAGCTCCATAAGGAACTCGTTGTGATTATTCTGAAGGTCACGCAGTTGAGACATATAGCCCTGACAATTCTCAACGAATGTTGAAACCAAGTCCGCCAAGTTGCGTTCAAATTCCTAACAATAAGATAGATATCACATATTATTGTGTCCTAACGAATAATGAAGGTTAACTAACTTTTATTGTGTCCTAACGAATAAAGAAGGTTAACTAACTTTTATTGTGTCCTAACGAATAAAGAAGGTTAACTAACTTTTATTGTGTCCTAACGAATGAAGTAGGTTATCTAACTTTTATTGTGTCCTACCAAATAAAGAAGGTTAACTAACTTTTATTGTGTCCTAACGAATAAAGAAGGTTAACTAACTTTTATTGTGTCCTAACGAATGAAGTAGGTTATCTAACTTTTATTGTGTCCTACCAAATAAAGAAGGTTAACTAACTTTTATTGTGTCCTAACGAATGAAGTAGGTTATCTAACTTTTATTGTGTCCTACCAAATAAAGAAGGTTAACTAACTTTTATTGTGTCCTAACGAATAAAGAAAGTTAACTAACTTTTATTGTGTCCTAACGAATAAATAGTGTATATTAACTGATTAAGTGTTATTGTGTTATCTAACTTTTATTGTGTCCTACCAAATAAAGAAGGTTTAAACTAACATTTATTGTGTCCTAACGAATAAAGAAAGTTAACTAATTTTTATTGTGTCCTAACGAATAAAGAAGGTTAACTAACTTTTATTGTGTCCTAACGAATAAAGAGGGTGAATTAACTGACTAAGTGTTATTGTGTTAACTAACTTGTATTGTGTCCTAACGAATAAAGAAGGTTAACTAACTTTTATTGTGTCCTAACGAATAAAGAGGGTGAATTAACTGACTAAGTGTTATTGTGTTAACTAACTTGTATTGTGTCCTAACGAATAAAGAAGGATAACTAACTTTTATTGTGTCCTAACGAATAAAGAGGGTGAATTAACTGACTAAGTGTTATTGTGTTAACTAACTTTTATTGTGTCCTAACGAATAAAGAAGGTTAACTAACTTTTATTGTGTCCTAACGAATGAAGTAGGTTATCTAACTTTTATTGTGTCCTACCAAATAAAGAAGGTTAACTAACTTTTATTGTGTCCTAACGAATAAAGAAAGTTAACTAACTTTTATTGTGTCCTAACGAATAAATAGTGTATATTAACTGATTAAGTGTTATTGTGTTATCTAACTTTTATTGTGTCCTACCAAATAAAGAAGGTTAACTAACATTTATTGTGTCCTAACGAATAAAGAAAGTTAACTAATTTTTATTGTGTCCTAACGAATAAAGAAGGTTAACTAACTTTTATTGTGTCCTAACGAATAAAGAGGGTGAATTAACTGACTAAGTGTTATTGTGTTAACTAACTTGCATTGTGTCCTAACGAATAAAGAAGGTTAACTAACTTTTATTGTGTCCTAACGAATAAAGAGGGTGAATTAACTGACTAAGTGTTATTGTGTTAACTAACTTGTATTGTGTCCTAACGAATAAAGAAGGATAACTAACTTTTATTGTGTCCTAACGAATAAAGAGGGTGAATTAACTGACTAAGTGTTATTGTGTTAACTAACTTGTATTGTGTCCTAACGAATAAAGAAGGTTAACTAACTCTTATTGTGTCCTAACGAAAAAAGGGGGAATATTAACTGATTAAGTGTTATTGTGTTAACTAACTTTTATTGTGTCGTACCAATTAAAGAAGGTTAACTAACTTTTATTGTGTCCTAACGAATAAAGAGGGTGAATCAACTGACTAAGTGTTATTGTGTTAACTAGCGTTTATTCTGTCGTAACGAATAAAGAAAGTTAACTAACTTTTATTCTGACCTAACAAATAAAGATGGTTAACTAAATTTATTGTGTTCTAACGAATAAAGAGGGTAAATAAACTGACTAAGTGTTATTGTGTTAACTAACCTTTATTCTGTTGTAACGAATAAAGAAAGTTAACTAACTTTTATTCTGACCTAACAAATAAAGATGGTTAACTAAATTTATTGTGTCCTAACGAATAAAGTGGGTATATTAACTGATTAAGTGTTATTGTGTTAACTAACTTTTATTGTGTCGTACCAATTAAAGAAGGTTAACTAACTTTTATTGTGTCCTAACGTATAATGAAGGTTAACTAACGTTTATTCTGTCGTAACGAATAAAGAAAGTTAACTAACTTTTATTCTGACCTAACAAATAAAGAGGGTTAACTAACTTTATTGTGTCCTAACGAATAAAGAGGGTATATTAACTGATTAAGTGTTATTGTGTTAACTAACTTTTATTGTGTCGTAACAAATAAAGAAGGTTAACTAACTTTTATTGTGTCGTAACGAATAAAGAGGGTGAATTAACTGACTAAGTGTTATTGTGTTAACTACCTTTTATTGTGTCCTAACGAATAAAGAAGGTTAACTAACTTTTATTGTGTCCTAACGAAAAAAGAGGGTATATTAACTGATTAAGTGTTATTGTGTTAACTAACTTTTATTGTGTCGTACCAATTAAAGAAGGTTAACTAACTTTTATTGTGTCCTAACGAATAATGAGGGTAAATCAACTGACTAAGTGTTATTGTGTTAACTAACGTTTATTCTGTCGTAACGAATAAAGAAAGTTAACTAACTTTATTCTGACCTAACAAATAAAGAGGGTTAACTAACTTTATTGTGACCTAACAAATAAAGAGGGTTAACTAACTTTATTGTGACCTAACAAATAAAGAAGGTTAACTAACTTTTATTGTGTCCTCCAATTGATCAACAAGTTCCAATTCGCAACCCATCATCTGCAGGTTCATAGTCCGAACCGCATCTTTGTAATTCTTGCATATTTTATCGATTTCCTTTTGATCAGATGTCTGTAATTAGATAATTTCCCATTATTGTACTTCATGTTAGTGAGTATTTTTTAATAACTGCACAACAATAATGATTTCTAATTTAGTTTCATGAGAAATGCTTAAAAATAATGGGATGTTTGAACAGATAAGAAAACACAGTTTAGAAAAGATTAGGATAGCTAAACCACAAAAATATGACCTGCAGCGGTGTAAAAAAAATATATAGAATTGAGGAAAACGTTTGGACAATTGTAGAACCACCCTAGCGGCGACTACCGTAATTGAACATATAAGCACATAGCGTGGGACAACTTAGGCTTGTATATATTTTTATTTTTTTAACCTTGTTAATTATTTATAAATAGACGTTTCAAGAATGAACATTGTGAGTTTCTTACAAATTCATGAATTTATAATATTTTTTCTCGGAAAATTCACAATGTCAATCACAAATTAAAGGAAAGCAGCAGGTAACAGTGGCACGTTATTCCAATCAAAACAATAAATAAATTGAACAGGTTTGTTTAATTTTGGGAGTAATCAGCTGTTATTGGTCAGGATTCTCCCCTATGGAGGGGGATGCACTTTGATTGCGTCGAAAGTCCAACACCCCCCCCCCCCCCCCCCCCCCCCCCATTACACTAACTGACTGAATACAGATAGAAATATAATTAACGATATAATTAATGTACATAACTCTAATTGACAAATAGTGAAAATGTTGTTCAGCTGTTGTGATTCTAGTTTACTGGTTTTACATTGCCTCTATGCTAGGGAAAAAGGATATCAAAGTGTAGTTGTGGATATTTAATTTCGCGTTCCATAATGTTGATGAAATGCACATATTTCGCACATCGAATCGTTCCCAAAGTTTTTATTGAACAACTTGATAACAATTATTCATAAGTACAGTAGTTGCGTTACAATTTTCCAAGCCATTTGGTGGTTATACATACATACATAATATACACCCACATAATAAGTATGTATGTAGGCCTAACCGGCAAAAACACGATGGATATATTAATATGTCCACCGTGTTTTTGCCTGCCTCAACTTTAGACAAAAACCACCAGTCTAAAGACAGGTTTGTTATAATTATGCAGAAATCGCAATGTCAGGTAGATGGCGGCGGGTGTTTGAAAAAGGTGGACTGGACACAGAAAACATGGACAACGGACAGACCAATCAGAAACGTATTATGCAAAGCAGTTTGTAGCAATTGGTCTGTCCACCTTTTTCAAGTTTTCACTTTCTTAGTTACATAATTGGAAATAAGATGTGTTTTTGAAAAAGGTGGACTGGACACATGCACAAAAAACATAGATAATAGTTTGACCAATCAGAAACGTATTAAAGCAGCTATTTATTAGTGATTGGACTGTCCACCTTTTTCAGGTTTCAATTATCTACAGTATCTATAATGGGCATGCTGGAAGCAGCTGCCATAAGAATGCTATGCCCCCCCCCCCCCCACCCCCGCGCGGATTGCCCCCCTATAGACTTACAGTATAATAATAGTAGGTCTAGCGTACCGTACAGCACTTTAACTTGGATTATTGGTTTATTTTTGTGGTTGGGTTAGTTGGTCAGGCCCAAAACCTAATTAAAACTGTCATTAGCCTTAAAGTCATAACCTTAAAGTCCCGATGCTCTAATCTAAGAAATTTTGTGGAATTTAGGATCCAAAATATTTAAGGTTGGGGTTACATGACAGTTTTAATTAAGGTTTTGGGCCTCCATTTCCACTTTGAATTAGGGTTTCGGAAAGCCACTCCCAAAATATGGGGACTTATTTACCTCCCTCGCTGCGCTCGGTCGTTTAATAACAGATCTCGGGATGATTATATTTCCCTCACAGTAAAATAGGTAGTTATTATAATTAACGTTCCAATATTGATGCTAAGGCTTTGTAAGGCTCAGCTCACAGACTTCGTGTCTTGCCCCATATTATTGAACTATGCCTATTTCGACAACTTCGGTTGGTCACAGTAAGTATGGGATAATAATAACAATAATAATCCATAAAAACCTTCTGAAATTTTTCGAAAAACGTGGACAGAGCTGCTATAATGTGCATATTAATCTCTGATTGGTCAATTCATTGCCTGTTCTTTCTCAAACCAGTCCACCTTATTCAAATTTGAAAAAGGAAAAAGGTGGACAACAAAGCTGAAAACGGCGGACATGCTGTGTGACGCAAATCGCCCGTGATTGGTCAGTCCATTGTCCTGTGTCCAGTCCACACACCTGATGGTGGCGGCGGGAAATACAAACGACCTGTACATAAACAGTAGGCCTAAGAAAACAAACATTGCTTTCGGCTGTTATACCTTTCAGTCCAGTCTTTCTGTCTTTCGGTCAGCAGTCAGCGGAGTCAGGGTCTGGGACTCAGAGTGTTGGCGATTGCATCACCTCCGCATTGTTGGAGAAGACAGACGATCGAGATGTTGACGTTGAGGCGTCCACATATACGTACGTAGGTCAGTAGGTGGTAGGCCAGGCCCTACAGTCAGACAGTAGGCCTATACAGACACATACGTTGTCTGTCAGTCTGCTGGTCTGTGTTACAGTGTAAGCAGGTAAGGGCGGCACGGGGGCTTGGTGCCTGTAGCTTTACTCCTGTACTTTACAGCTTTAGTAGAAACAGTAAAAACTATTAAGTCTGAACAGCTGAAAGTCCGGGTCAGACAGTACCGTTACGTCTGTTTGTCTGTCAGCACGTACCGGTATTGAGGTTGTAAAGTTGAGGTGCAAGGTGCCAATGCCAAGCATGGCCTACTATATACAGATATGAGATATAATTATATACATATAGTAGGCCATGTGCCAAGGTACCGGTCCGGTCTGCCGGTAGGCCTCGTATCATTACCGGTACACTTTACTGCTTTACCGTATTCGTTGTCACTTCTGCACTTGTTTTTTTGTCACTGTCAGTGGTCAGACTATTCAGACTTGTCGCAGTGTCCGAGTGGATACGGCGCCTGAACTGCTTACACAATAGTGTTTGGTGGCGCAGGTTCGAATCCGACTAAAGGCTGTAGAAATTTCGCACTGTTGTGTCCCTAGGCAAGACACTTTAGACATTAGTGCCTACGTCAACCCAGCGGTATAATGGGAACCTGGCTTTGCTGGGGTAATGATAATAAAAGCGCTTTGAGTATGCTGAGCGTAGAAAAGCGCCATATAAATAACCAATATTATATTATTATTATAGACTGTCAGATTACAGCATTTCCTGAATTTACTGCATACTGTTAGATTTCGATTTCGTAAGTTTACAGATTACCGGTACGCGGTACGTCAGTAGGTACGGTACCGGTACATTAATTTAATATACAACAATCTGACAACTGACACTAAAACTGGAAATCTGCAAATGCTGAAATGGGTAAACCCAAACGCATTTCGGACGGTTCATCTCCACGGGAGCAAATGTTCCTAGTTGTTGGCGACATCGTAAAGGAGTTGATAGTCGCCCACAAAGAAGGAAAAAACTTAAACTTAAACAAACTAAAGTGTGAGGCCTCTGCGCGGTACGGGTTGGCTTCGCAACCCAAACTGGTAGAGATAATAGCGGCGGTACCGCGTGAGTACCGTACCGCATTGGTACCGCGACTCCGCGCGAAACCAGTACGAACCGCCAGCGGGATCGCCGTAGTCGCGGTTATGTGTAAACCACATCGCTGCCCGCACATCAGTATGACCGGCAACGTGTGCGTTTACTGTCCGGGGGGGCCGGACTCTGACTTCGAGTACTCCACGCAGTCGTACACAGGCTACGAGCCGACCTCGATGCGAGCCATCCGAGCGCGGTACAACCCGTATCTACAGACGCGGAATCGGGTCGACCAACTCCGACAGCTGGGACACTCTGTGGATAAAGTCGAGTTTATTATTATGGGCGGCACTTTTATGTGTCTCTCCGAGGCCTACCGGGACTACTTTATACGGAATCTACACGACGCCCTTAGCGGGCACACTAGCAACTCAGTGTCCGAAGCAGTTCGCTTCTCAGAGCGCAGTAACTCTAAGTGTATCGGTATCACCATAGAAACACGACCGGATTACTGTCTACGCAGACACCTATCCGCTATGCTGCAGTACGGATGTACCCGGTTGGAGATAGGCGTACAGAGTGTCTACGAGGACGTTGCTAGGGATACCAACCGAGGTCACACAGTGCGCGCTACCACCGAGAGCTTCCAACTGAGTAAGGACGCCGGTTTCAAGGTGGTCTCTCATATGATGCCGGATCTCCCCAACGTGGGTTGGGAACGGGACATCGACGGGTTCATCGAACTATTCGAGAACCCAGAGTTCCGACCCGACGGGTTGAAGATTTACCCGACGCTGGTGATCCGAGGAACCGGGTTGTACGAACTGTGGAAGACAGGGAGGTATAAAAGCTACCCGCCAGCTATGCTGGTTGACTTGGTCTCCCGGATACTGTCCCTTGTCCCGCCGTGGACCCGAGTCTACCGGGTACAACGGGACATCCCCATGCCATTAGTGACCTCGGGCGTGGAGCACGGGAATCTGCGGGAGCTAGCCCTGCAGCGGATGGCGGACCTCGGCTTGCGGTGTCGGGACGTCCGGACACGGGAGGTCGGCATTCAGGAGATACACAACTCGGTGCGTCCGTACCACACGGAGTTAGTGCGGAGGGAGTATTGGGCGAACGGCGGGTGGGAGACCTTCCTATCCTACGAGGACGCTGAACAGGACATACTGATTGGTCTACTCAGACTGCGGCAATGCTCACCAGATACATACAGACCCGAGTTGTTACCTAGTGACGGTCGCACGGTCTCTATAGTTCGGGAACTACACGTCTACGGGTCCGTTGTTCCCGTGAGTTCCCGAGATCCCGGGAAGTTCCAACACCAGGGGTTCGGAACCTTGTTGATGGAGGAGGCGGAACGCATTGCGTGTGAGGAACACGGTTCTTATAAACTCGCCGTTATATCGGGGGTGGGAACGAGGAATTATTACAAGAAGTTGGGATACTGTCTAGATGGAGTTTATATGACCAAATTATTGGATTACCAACAATTTATTTAATAATTCAGTTTATTCTGTAATTATTTATTTGATTTTTTCGAGGTGTAATTAAATATTAATAGTACTGTTCGAAATAGATTGCGGTTGAGCTTGTTTATATGCACTAACCTGGGTCTGGGCTGGGTTGATGGGTTGGATATAAGAAACACACGTACACGCACGAACACACTCACATGGGTTAGATCTAAGGAACACATACATATGGCTGTATGGGTTAGATCCTATAGAACACACTCACATGGGCTAGATCCTATTGAACACACTCACCTGGGTTAGATCTAAGAACGCTGATTTCTTATATTCCAGAAAGTCGTTTATTGTTTCTGCACATCTGTTAGCGTTTTGTGTTTTGGCATCTTGCAGAGAGGCGAAAAAGTCCTGTACCTCTTCGGAACGCTTTTTGTGTTGTTTCAGTCCGTATTCAAAAAGCTAAGGGGAAAATTTTAATTAAACTTTCCTACAAGAATCACATGTGCGTATTTCATACCTTGGCAAAAGAACTTACTGTACGTGTAAAGGGTTAACTTACTGTACGTGTAAAGGGCTAACTTACTGTACGTGTAAAGGGCTAACTTACTGTACGTGTAAAGGGTTAACTTACTGTACGTGTAAAGGGTTAACTTACTGTACGTGTAAAGGGTTAACTTACTGTACGTGTAAAGGGTTAACTTACTGTACGTGTAAAGGGTTAACTTACTGTACGTGTAAAGGGTTAACTTACTGTACGTGTAAAGGGTTAACTTACTGTACTTGTAAGGGGTTAACTTACTGTACGTGTAAAGGGTTAACTTACTGTACGTGTAAAGGGTTAACTTACTGTACGTGTAAAGGGTTAACTTACTGTACGTGTGAAGGGTTAACTTACTGTACGTGTAAAGGGTTAACTTACTGTACGTGTAAAGGGTTAACTTACTGTACGTGTAAAGGGTTAACTTACTGTACGTGTAAAGGGTTAACTTACTGTACGTGTAAAGGGTTAACTTACTGTACGTGTAAAGGGTTAACTTACTGTACGTGTAAAGGGTTAACTTACTGTACGTGTAAAGGGCTAACTTACTGTACGTGTAAAGGGTTAACTTACTGTACGGAACGTGTAAAGGGTTAACTTACTGTACGTGTAAAGGGTTAACTTACTGTACGTGTAAAGGGTTAACTTACTGTACGTGTAAAGGTTAACTTACTGTACGTGTAAAGGGTTAACTTACTGTACGTGTAAAGGGTTAGTGTAAAGGGTTAACTTACTATACGTGTAAAGGGTTAACTTACTGTACGTGTAAAGGGTTAACTTACTGTACGTGTAAAGGGTTAACTTACTGTACGTGGAAAGGGTTAACTTACTGTACGTGTAAAGGGTTAACTTACTGTACGTGTAAATGGTTAACTTACTGTACATGTAAAGGGTTAACTTACTGTACCTGTAAAGGGTTAACTTACTGTACGTGTAAAGGGTTAACTTACTGTACGTGTAAAGGGTTAAATTACTGTACGTGTAAAGGGTTAACTTACTGTACGTGTAAAGGGTTAACTTACTGTACGTGTAAAGGGTTAACTTACTGTACGTGTAAAGGGTTAACTTACTGTACGTGTAAAGGGTTAACTTACTGTAAGTGTAAAGGGTTAACTTACCGTACGTGTAAAGGGTTAACTTACTGTACTTGTTGTAAAGGGTTAACTTACTGTACGTGTAAAGGGTTAACTTACTGTACGTGTAAAGGGTTAACTTACTGTACGTGTAAAGGGTTACCTTACTGTACGTGTAAAGGGTTAACTTACTGTACGTGTAAGGGTTAACTTACTGTACGTGTAAAGGGTTAACTTACTGTACGTGTAAAGGGTTAACTTACTGTACGTGTAAAGGGTTAACTTACTGTACTTGTAAAGGGTTAACTTACTGTACGTGTAAAGGGTTAACTTACTGTACGTATTAAGGGTTAACTTACTGTAAAGGGCTAACTTACTGTACGTGTAAAGGGTTAACTTACTGTACGTGTAAAGGGTTAGTGTAAAGGGTTAACTTACTGTACTTGTAAAGGGTTAACTTACTGTACGTGTAAAGGGCTAACTTACTGTACGTGTAAAGGGTTAACTTACTGTACGTGTAAAGGGTTAACTTACTGTACGTGTAAAGGGTCAACTTACTGTGCGTGCAAAGGGTTAGTGTAAAGGGTTAACTTACTGTACGTGTAAAGGGTTAACTTACTGTACGTGTAAAGGGTTAACTTACTGTACGTGTAAAGGGTTAACTTACTGTACGTGTAAAGGGTTAACTTACTGTGCTTGCAAAGGGTTAGTGTAAAGGGTTAACTTATTGTACGTGTAAAGGGCTAACTTACTGTACGTGTAAGGGTTAACTTACTGTACGTGTAAAGGGTTAACTTACTGTACGTGTAAAGGGTTAACTTACTGTACGTGTAAAGGGTTAACTTACTGTACGTGTAAAGGGTTAGTGTAAAGGGTTAACTTACTGTACTTGTAAAGGGTTAACTTACTGTACGTGTAAAGGGCTAACTTACTGTACGTGTAAAGGGTTAACTTACTGTACGTGTACAGGGTTAACTTACTGTACGTGTAAAGGGTTAACTTACTGTACGTGTAAAGGGTTAGTGTAAAGGGTTAACTTACTGTACGTGTAAAGGGTTAACTTACTGTACGTGTAAAGGGTTAACTTACTGTACGCGTAAAGGGCTAACTTACTGTACGTGTAAAGGGTTAACTTACTGTACGTGTAAAGGGTTAACTTACTGTACGTGTAAAGGGTTAACTTACTGTACGTGTAAAGGGTTAACGTACTGTACGTGTAAATGGTTAACTTACAGGCGGCAATGTGAATGAAAATGTCGGAGTTACAATCTTGATACATAATTAAGTAAAATGATTTACTGAATTTAAGTACTTGTGTAGGCCTATAGATACTAGATTACTTCTTGAATTCCTACTCTTTGAACACCTCCAGTGGTTCCTCCCTACCTGTATAGATATCCTATTACGCATTTCATTGTTTGAACTCCTCCAATGTGGTTCCTCCCTACCTGTATAGATATACTAGTACACTTTTCTTTGAACTCCTCCTGTGTAGTTCCTCCCTACCTGTATAGATACTAGTACACTTTTCTTTGAAGGCCTCCAGTGGTTCCTCCCTACCGGTATAGATATACTAGTACACTTTTCTTTGATCTCCTCCAGTGGTTCCTCCCTACATGTATAGATATACTAGTACACTTTTCTTTGACCTCCTCCAGTGGTTCCTCCCTACCTGTATAGATATACTAGTACACTTTTCTTTGATCTCCTCCAGTGGTTCCTCCCTACCTGTATAGATATACTAGTACACTTTTCTTTGAACTCCTCCTGTGTAGTTCCTCCCTACCTGTATAGATACTAGTACACTTTTCTTTGAAGGCCTCCAGTGGTTCCTCCCTACCGGTATAGATATACTAGTACACTTTTCTTTGACCTCCTCCAGTGGTCCCTCCCTACCTGTATATATATACTAGTACACTTTTCTTTGATCTCCTCCAGTGGTTCCTCCCTACCTGTATAGATATACTAGTACACTTTTCTTTGACCTCCTCCAGTGGTTCCTCCCTACCTGTATAGATATACTAGTACACTTTTCTTTGAACTCCTCCAGTGGTTCCTCCCTACCTGTATAGATATACTAGTACACTTTTCTTTGAACTCCTCCTGTGTAGTTCCTCCCTACCTGTATAGATACTAGTACACTTTTCTTTGAAGGCCTCCAGTGGTTGCTCCCTACCGGTATAGATATACTAGTACACTTTTCTTTGATCTCCTCCAGTGGTTCCTCCCTACCTGTATAGATATACTAGTACACTTTTCTTTGACCTCCTCCAGTGGTCCCTCCCTACCTGTATAGATATACTAGTACACTTTTCTTTGATCTCCTCCAGTGGTTCCTCCCTACCTGTATAGATATACTAGTACACTTTTCTTTGAACTCCTCCAGTGGTTGCTCCCTACCGGTATAGATATACTAGTAGTGTGGATGAGTTTCTTTGAACTCATCCAGTGGTTCCTTCCTACCTGTATAGATATACTAGTACACTTTTCTTTGAAGGCCTCCAGTGGTTCCTCCCTACCGGTATAGATATACTAGTACACTTTTCTTTGAACTCCTCCAGTGGTTCCTCCCTACCTGTATAGATATACTAGTACACTTTTCTTTGAACTCCTCCAGTGGTTCCTCCCTATCGGTATAGATATACTAGTACACTTTTCTTTGACCGCCTCCAGTGGTTCCTCCCTACCGGTATAGATATACTAGTACACTTTTCTTTGACCTCCTCCAGTGGTCCCTCCCTACCTGTATAGATATACTAGTACACTTTTCTTTGATCTCCTCCAGTGGTTCCTCCCTACCTGTATAGATATACTAGTACACTTTTCTTTGAACTCCTCCAGTGGTCCCTCCCTACCTGTATAGATATACTAGTACACTTTTCTTTGAACTCCTCCAGTGGTTGCTCCCTACCGGTATAGATATACTAGTAGTGTGGATGAGTTTCTTTGAACTCATCCAGTGGTTCCTTCCTACCTGTATAGATATACTAGTACACTTTTCTTTGAAGGCCTCCAGTGGTTCCTCCCTACCGGTATAGATATACTAGTACACTTTTCTTTGAACTCCTCCAGTGGTTCCTTCCTACCTGTATAGATATACTAGTACACTTTTCTTTGAAGGCCTCCAGTGGTTCCTCCCTACCGGTATAGATATACTAGTACACTTTTCTTTGAACTCCTCCAGTGGTTCCTCCCTATCGGTATAGATATACTAGTACACTTTTCTTTGAACTCATCCAGTGGTTCCTTCCTACCTGTATAGATATACTAGTACACTTTTCTTTGAAGGCCTCCAGTGGTTCCTCCCTACCGGTATAGATATACTAGTACACTTTTCTTTGACCGCCTCCAGTGGTTCCTCCCTACCGGTATAGATATACTAGTACACTTTTCTTTGACCTCCTCCAGTGGTCCCTCCCTACCTGTATAGATATACTAGTACACTTTTCTTTGACCTCCTCCAGTGGTTCTTCCCTACCGGTATAGATATCCTAGTACACTTTTCTTTGACCTCCTCCAGTGGTTCCTCCCTACCTGTATAGATATACTAGTACACTTTTCTTTGACTTCCTCCAGTGGTTCCTCCCTACCGGTATAGATATACTAGTACACTTTTCTTTGAACTCCTCCAGTGGTTCCTCCCTACCTGTATAGATACTAGTACACATTTCTTTGAACTCCTCCAGTGGTTCCTCCCTACCGGTATAGATATACTAGTACACTTTTCTTTGAACTCCTCCAGTGGTTCCTCCCTACCTGTATAGATACTTGTACACCTTTCTTTGAACTCCTCCAGTGGTTCCTTCCTACCTGTATAGATATACTAGTACACTTTTCTTTGACCTCCTCCAGTGGTTCCTCCCTACCTGTATAGATATACTATTACACTTTTCTTTGAAGGCCTCCAGTGGTTCCTCCCTACCTGTATAGATATACTAGTACACTTTTCTTTGACCTGCTCCAGTGGTTCCTCCCTACCTGTATAGATACTAGTACACTTTTCTTTGAACTCCTCCAGTGGTCCCTCCCTACCTGTATAGATATACTAGTACATTTTTCTTTGACCTCCTCCAGTGGTTCTTCCCTACCGGTATAGATATCCTAGTACACCTTTCTTTGAACTCCTCCAGTGGTTCCTCCCTACCTGTATAGATATACTAGTACACTTTTCTTTGACCTTCTCCAGTGGTTTCTCCCTACCTGTATACACTAGATATACTAGTACACTTTTCTTTGATCTCCTCCAGTGGTTCCTCCCACCTGTATAGATATACTAGTGCACTTTTCTTTGACCTCCTCCAGTGGTTTCTCCCTACCTGTATAGATATACTAGTACACTTTTCTTTGACCTCCTCCAGTGGTTTCTCCCTACCTGTATAGATAGATATACTAGTACACTTTTCTTTGACCTGCTCCAGTGGTTCCTCCCTACCTGTATAGATACTAGTACACTTTTCTTTGAACTCCTCCAGTGGTCCCTCCCTACCGGTATAGATATACTAGTACACTTTTCTTTGAACTCCTCCAGTGGTTTCTCCCTACCTGTATAGATATACTAGTACACTTTTCTTTGAACTCCTCCAGTGGTTTCTCCCTACCTGTATAGATATACTAGTACACTTTTCTTTGAACTCCTCCAGTGGTTTCTCCCTACCTGTATAGATATACTAGTACACTTTTCTTTGAACTCCTCCAGTGGTTTCTCCCTACCTGTATAGATATACTAGTACACTTTTCTTTGAAGGCCTCCAGTGGTTCCTCCCTACCTGTACACTTTTCTTTGATCTCCTCCAGTGGTTTCTCCCTACCTGTATAGATAGATATACTAAGTACACTTTTCTTTGACCTCCTCCAGTGGTTTCTCCCTACCTGTATAGATATACTAGTACACTTTTCTTTGAACTCCTCCAGTGGTTCCTCCCTACCTGTATAGATATACTACAGTGTTACACTTTTCTTTGAAGGCCTCCAGTGGTTCCTCCATGCCTGTATAGATATACTAGTACACTTTTCTTTGACCTCCTCCAGTGGTTTCTCCCTACCTGTATAGATATACTAGTACACTTTTCTTTGACCTCCTCCAGTGGTTTCTCCCTACCTGTATAGATATACTAGTACACTTTTCTTTGAAGGCCTCCAGTGGTTCCTCCCTACCTGTATAGATATACTAGTACACTTTTCTTTGACCTCCTCCAGTGGTTTCTCCCTACCTGTATAGATAGTACACTTTTCTTTGACCTCCTCCAGTGGTTTCTCCCTACCTGTATATATATACTAGTACACTTTTCTTTGACCTCCTCCAGTGGTTTCTCCCTACCTGTATAGATATACTAGTACACTTTTTTTGACCTCCTCCAGTGGTTTCTCCCTACCTGTATAGATATACTAGTACACTTTTCTTTGAAGGCCTCCAGTGGTTCCTCCCTACCTGTATAGATATACTAGTACACTTTTCTTTGACCTCCTCCAGTGGTTTCTCCCTACCTGTATAGATAGTACACTTTTCTTTGACCTCCTCCAGTGGTTTCTCCCTACCTGTATAGATATACTAGTACACTTTTCTTTGAACTCCTCCAGTGGTTTCTCCCTACCTGTATAGATAGATATACTAAGTACACTTTTCTTTGACCTCCTCCAGTGGTTTCTCCCTACCTGTATAGATATACTAGTACACTTTTCTTTGATCTCCTCCAGTGGTTCCTCCCACCTGTATAGATATACTAGTACACTTTTCTTTGAACTCCTCCAGTGGTTCCTCCCTACCTGTATATATATACTACAGTATTACACTTTTCTTTGAAGGCCTCCAGTGGTTCCTCCATGCCTGTATAGATATACTAGTACACTTTTCGTTGACCTCCTCCAGTGGTTTCTCCCTACCTGTATAGATATACTAGTACACTTTTCTTTGACCTCCTCCAGTGGTTTCTCCCTACCTGTATAGATATACTAGTACACTTTTCTTTGACCTCCTCCAGTGGTTTCTCCCTACCTGTATAGATATACTAGTACACTTTTCTTTGACCTGCTCCAGTGGTTCCTCCCTACCTGTATAGATATACTAGTACACTTTTCTTTGACCTCCTCCAGTGGTTTCTCCCTACCTGTATAGATATACTAGTACACTTTTCTTTGACCTCCTCCAGTGGTTTCTCCCTACCTGTATAGATAGATATACTAGTACACTTTTCTTTGAACTCATCCAGTGGTTCCTTCCTACCTGTATAGATAGATATACTAAGTACACTTTTCTTTGACCTCCTCCAGTGGTCCCTCCCTACCTGTATAGATATACTAGTACACTTTTCTTTGAAGGCCTCCAGTGGTTCCTCCCTACCGGTATAGATATACTAGTACACTTTTCTTTGACCTCCTCCAGTGGTTCCTCCCTACCTGTATAGATATACTATTACACTTTTCTTTGACCTCCTCCAGTGGTTTCTCCCTACCTGTATAGATATACTAGTACACTTTTCTTTGACCTCCTCCAGTGGTTTCTCCCTACCTGTATAGATAGATATACTAGTACACTTTTCTTTGAACTCATCCAGTGGTTCCTTCCTACCTGTATAGATAGATGTACTAGTACACTTTTCTTTGACCTCCTCCAGTGGTTCCTCCCTACCTGTATAGATATACTATTACACTTTTCTTTGACCTCCTCCAGTGGTTTCTCCCTACCTGTATAGATATACTAGTACACTTTTCTTTGACCTCCTCCAGTGGTTTCTCCCTACCTGTATAGATATACTAGTACACTTTTCTTTGACCTCCTCCAGTGGTTTCTCCCTACCTGTATAGATATACTAGTACACTTTTCTTTGACCTCCTCCAGTGGTTTCTCCCTACCTGTATAGATATACTAGTACACTTTTCTTTGAAGGCCTCCAGTGGTTCCTCCCTACCTGTATAGATATACTAGTACACTTTTCTTTGACCTCCTCCAGTGGTTTCTCCCTACCTGTATAGATATACTAGTACACTTTTCTTTGACCTCCTCCAGTGGTTTCTCCCTACCTGTATAGATATACTAGTACACTTTTCTTTGACCTCCTCCAGTGGTTTCTCCCTACCTGTATAGATATACTAGTACACTTTTCTTTGAAGGCCTCCAGTGGTTCCTCCCTACCTGTATAGATATACTAGTACACTTTTCTTTGACCTCCTCCAGTGGTTTCTCCCTACCTGTATAGATATACTAGTACACTTTTCTTTGACCTCCTCCAGTGGTTCCTCCCTACCTGTATAGATATACTAGTGCACTTTTCTTTGAAGGCCTCCAGTGGTTTCTCCCTACCTGTATAGATAGTACACTTTTCTTTGACCTCCTCCAGTGGTTTCTCCCTACCTGTATAGATATACTAGTACACTTTTCTTTGACCTCCTCCAGTGGTTCCTCCCTACCTGTATAGATATACTAGTGCACTTTTCTTTGAAGGCCTCCAGTGGTTTCTCCCTACCTGTATAGATAGTACACTTTTCTTTGACCTCCTCCAGTGGTTTCTCCCTACCTGTATAGATATACTAGTACACTTTTCTTTGACCTCCTCCAGTGGTTCCTCCCTACCTGTATAGATATACTAGTGCACTTTTCTTTGAAGGCCTCCAGTGGTTTCTCCCTACCTGTATAGATAGTACACTTTTCTTTGACCTCCTCCAGTGGTTTCTCCCTACCTGTATAGATATACTAGTACACTTTTCTTTGACCTCCTCCAGTGGTTCCTCCCTACCTGTATAGATATACTAGTGCACTTTTCTTTGAAGGCCTCCAGTGGTTCCTCCCTACCTGTATAGATATACTAGTACACTTTTCTTTGAACTCCTCTAGTGGTTCCTCCCTACCTGTATAGATATACTAGTACACTTTTCTTTGACCTGCTCCAGTGGTTCCTCCCTACCTGTATAGATATACTAGTACACTTTTCTTTGAACTCATCCAGTGGTTCCTTCCTGCCTGTATAGATAGATATACTAGTACACTTTTCTTTGAATTCTTCCAGTGGTTCCTCCCTACCTGTATAGATACTAGTACACTTTTCTTTGAACTCCTCCAGTGGTTCCTTCCTACCTGTATAGATAGATATACTAGTACACATTTCTTTGACCTCCTCCAGTGGTTTCTCCCTACCTGTATAGATACTAGTACACTTTTCTTTGAACTCCTCCAGTGGTTGCTCCCTACCGGTATAGATATAGTAGTAGTGTGGATGAGTTTCTTTGAACTCATCCAGTGGTTCCTTCCTACCTGTATAGATAGATATACTAGTACACTTTTCTTTGAAGGCCTCCAGTGGTTCCTCCCTACCGGTATAGATATACTAGTACACTTTTCTTTGACCTCCTCCAGTGGTTTCTCCCTACCGGTATAGATATACTAGTACACTTTTCTTTGAAGGCCTCTAGTGGTTCCTCCCTACCTGTATAGATATACTAGTACACCTTTCTTTGAACTCATCCAGTGGTTCCTCCCTACCTGTATAGATATACTAGTACACTTTTCTTTGAAGGCCTCTAGTGGTTCCTCCCTACCTGTATAGATATACTAGTACACCTTTCTTTGAACTCATCCAGTGGTTCCTCCCTACCTGTATAGATAGATATACTAGTACACTTTTCTTTGAACTCCTCCAGTGGTTGCTCCCTACCGGTATAGATATACTAGTAGTGTGGATGAGTTTCTTTGAACTCATCCAGTGGTTCCTTCCTACCTGTATAGATAGATATACTAGTACACTTTTCTTTGAAGGCCTCCAGTGGTTCCTCCCTACCTGTATAGATATACTAGTACACTTTTCTTTGATCTCCTCCAGTGGTTCCTCCCTACCTGTATAGATATACTAGTACACTTTTCTTTGATCTCCTCCAGTGGTTCCTCCCTACCTGTATAGATATACTAGTACACTTTTCTTTGACCTCCTCCAGTGGTTTCTCCCTACCGGTATAGATATACTAGTACACTTTTCTTTGAAGGCCTCTAGTGGTTCCTCCCTACCTGTATAGATATACTAGTACACCTTTCTTTGAACTCATCCAGTGGTTCCTCCCTACCTGTATAGATATACTAGTACACTTTTCTTTGAAGGCCTCTAGTGGTTCCTCCCTACCTGTATAGATATACTAGTACACCTTTCTTTGAACTCATCCAGTGGTTCCTCCCTACCTGTATAGATAGATATACTAGTACACTTTTCTTTGAACTCCTCCAGTGGTTGCTCCCTACCGGTATAGATATACTAGTAGTGTGGATGAGTTTCTTTGAACTCATCCAGTGGTTCCTTCCTACCTGTATAGATAGATATACTAGTACACTTTTCTTTGAAGGCCTCCAGTGGTTCCTCCCTACCTGTATAGATATACTAGTACACTTTTCTTTGACCTCCTCCAGTGGTTCCTCCTTACCTGTATAGATATACTAGTACACTTTTCTTTGAAGGCCTCCAGTGGTTCCTCCCTACCTGTATAGATATACTAGTACACTTTTCTTTGAAGGTCTCCAGTGGTTCCTCCCTACCTGTATAGATATACTAGTACACTTTTCTTTGACCTCCTCCAGTGGTTCCTCCCTACCGGTATAGATATACTAGTACACTTTTCTTTGAAGGCCTCCAGTGGTTCCTCCTTACCTGTATAGATATACTAGTACACTTTTCTTTGAACTCCTCCAGTGGTTCCTCCCTACCGATATAGATATACTAGTACACTTTTCTTTGAAGGCCTCCAGTGGTTCCTCCCTACCTGTATAGATATACTAGTACACTTTTCTTTGACCTCCTCCAGTGGTTCCTCCCTACCTGTATAGATACTAGTACACTTTTCTTTGAACTCATCCAGTGGTTCCTTCCTGCCTGTATAGATATACTAGTACACGTTTCTTTGACCTCCTCAAGTGGTTCCTTCCTGCCTGTATAGATATACTAGTACACGTTTCTTTGACCTCCTCAAGTGGTTCCTTCCTGCCTGTATAGATATACTAGTACACTTTTCTTTGAAGGCCTCCAGTGGTTCCTCCCTACCGGTATAGATATACTAGTACACGTTTCTTTGACCTCCTCAAGTGGTTCCTTCCTGCCTGTATAGATATACTAGTACACTTTTCTTTGAAGGCCTCCAGTGGTTCCTCCCTACCGGTATAGATATACTAGTACACGTTTCTTTGACCTCCTCAAGTGGTTCCTTCCTGCCTGTATAGATATACTAGTACACTTTTCTTTGAATTCCTCCAGTGGTTCCTCCCTACCTGTATAGATATACTAGTACACTTTTCTTTGACCTCCTCCAGTGGTTTCTCCCTACCTGTATAGATATACTAGTACACTTTTCTTTGAAGGCCTCCAGTGGTTCCTCCCTACCGGTATAGATATACTAGTACACGTTTCTTTGACCTCCTCAAGTGGTTCCTTCCTGCCTGTATAGATATACTAGTACACGTTTCTTTGAGCTCCTCAAGTGGTTCCTTCCTGCCTGTATAGATATACTAGTACACTTTTCTTTGAAGGCCTCCAGTGGTTCCTCCCTACCTGTATAGATATACTAGTACACGTTTCTTTGACCTCCTCAAGTGGTTCCTCCCTACCGGTATAGATATACTAGTACACTTTTCTTTGACCTCCTCCAGTGGTTCCTCCCTACCGGTATAGATATACTAGTACACGTTTCTTTGACCTCCTCAAGTGGTTCCTTCCTGCCTGTATAGATATACTAGTACACGTTTCTTTGACCTCCTCAAGTGGTTCCTTCCTGCCTGTATAGATATACTAGTACACTTTTCTTTGAACTCATCCAGTGGTTCCTTCCTACCTGTATAGATACTAGTACACTTTTCTTTGAACTCCTCCAGTGGTCCCTCCCTACCTGTATAGATAGATGTACTAGTACACTTTTCTTTGAACTCCTCCAGTGGTTCCTCCCTACCTGTATAGATACTTGTACACTTTTCTTAGAACTCCTCCAGTGGTTCCTTCCTACCTGTATAGATATACTAGTACACTTTTCTTTGACCTCCTCTAGTGGTTCCTCCGTACCTGTATAGATATACTAGTACACTTTTCTTTGACCTCCTCCAGTGGTTCCTCCCTACCTGTATAGATATACTCGTACACTTTTCTTTGAAGGCCTCCAGTGGTTCCTCCTTACCTGTATAGATATACTAGTACACTTTTCTTTGAACTCATCCAGTGGTTCCTTCCTACCTGTATAGATACTAGTACACTTTTCTTAGAACTCCTCCAGTGGTTCCTCCCTACCGGTATAGATATACTAGTACACTTTTCTTTGAACTCATCCAGTGGTTCCTTCCTACCTGTATAGATACTAGTACACTTTTCTTTGACCTCCTCCAGTGGTCCCTCCCTACCTGTATAGATAGATGTACTAGTACACTTTTCTTTGAACTCCTCCAGTGGTTCCTCCCTACCTGTATAGATACTTGTACACTTTTCTTAGAACTCCTCCAGTGGTTCCTTCCTACCTGTATAGATATACTAGTACACTTTTCTTTGAACTCCTCCAGTGGTTCCTCCCTACCTATATAGATATACTAGTACACTTTTCTTTGACCTCCTCCAGTGGTTTCTCCCTACCTGTATAGATATACTAGTACACTTTTCTTTGACCTCCTCCAGTGGTTCCTCCCTACCTATATAGATATACTAAGTACACTTTTCTTTGACCTCCTCCAGTGGTTCCTCCCTACCTGTATAGATACCAGTACACTTTTCTTTGAACTCCTCTAGTGGTTCCTCCCTACCTGTATAGATATACTAGTACACTTTTCTTAGAACTCCTCCAGTGGTTCCTCCCTACCGGTATAGATATACTAGTACACTTTTCTTTGAACTCCTCCAGTGGTTCCTCCCTACCTATATAGATATACTAAGTACACTTTTCTTTGACCTCCTCCAGTGGTTCCTCCCTACCTGTATAGATACCAGTACACTTTTCTTTGAACTCCTCTAGTGGTTCCTCCCTACCTGTATAGATATACTAGTACACTTTTCTTTGAACTCCTCCAGTGGTTCCTCCCTATCGGTATAGATATACTAGTACACTTTTCTTTGACCTCCTCCAGTGGTTTCTCCCTACCTGTATAGATACTAGTACACTTTTCTTTGAATTCCTCCAGTGGTTCCTCCCTACCTGTATAGATATACTAGTACACTTTTCTTTGAACTCCTCCAGTGGTTCCTCCCTATCGGTATAGATATACTAGTACACTTTTCTTTGAACTCCTCCAGTGGTTCCTCCCTACCTGTATAGATACTTGTACACTTCTTAGAACTCCTCCAGTGGTTCCTCCCTACCTATATAGATATACTAGTACACTTTTCTTTGACCTGCTCCAGTGGTTCCTCCCTACCTGTATAGATACCAGTACACTTTTCTTTGAACTCCTCTAGTGGTTCCTCCCTACCTGTATAGATATACTAGTACACTTTTCTTTGAACTCCTCCAGTGGTTCCTCCCTATCGGTATAGATATACTAGTACACTTTTCTTTGAACTCCTCCAGTGGTTCCTCCCTACCTGTATAGATACTTGTACACTTTTCTTAGAACTCCTCCAGTGGTTCCTTCCTACCTGTATAGATATACTAGTACACTTTTCTTTGAACTCCTCCAGTGGTTCCTCCCTACCTATATAGATATACTAGTACACATTTCTTTGATCTCCTCCAGTGGTTCCTCCCTCCCTGTATAGATATACTAGTACACTTTTCTTTGATCTCCTCCAGTGGTTCCTCCCTACCTGTATAGATACTTGTACACTTTTCTTTGAACTCCTCCAGTGGTTCCTCCCTACCTGTATAGATATACTACAGTATTACACTTTTCTTTGAAGGCCTCCAGTGGTTCCTCCCTACCTGTATAGATATACTAGTACACTTTTCTTTGAACTCATCCAGTGGTTCCTTCCTGCCTGTATAGATAGATATACTAGTACACTTTTCTTTGAATTCTTCCAGTGGTTCCTCCCTACCTGTATAGATACTAGTACACTTTTCTTTGAACTCCTCCAGTGGTTCCTTCCTACCTGTATAGATAGATATACTAGTACACATTTCTTTGACCTCCTCCAGTGGTTTCTCCCTACCTGTATAGATACTAGTACACTTTTCTTTGAACTCCTCCAGTGGTTGCTCCCTACCGGTATAGATATAGTAGTAGTGTGGATGAGTTTCTTTGAACTCATCCAGTGGTTCCTTCCTACCTGTATAGATAGATATACTAGTACACTTTTCTTTGAAGGCCTCCAGTGGTTCCTCCCTACCGGTATAGATATACTAGTACACTTTTCTTTGACCTCCTCCAGTGGTTTCTCCCTACCGGTATAGATATACTAGTACACTTTTCTTTGAAGGCCTCTAGTGGTTCCTCCCTACCTGTATAGATATACTAGTACACCTTTCTTTGAACTCATCCAGTGGTTCCTCCCTACCTGTATAGATATACTAGTACACTTTTCTTTGAAGGCCTCTAGTGGTTCCTCCCTACCTGTATAGATATACTAGTACACCTTTCTTTGAACTCATCCAGTGGTTCCTCCCTACCTGTATAGATAGATATACTAGTACACTTTTCTTTGAACTCCTCCAGTGGTTGCTCCCTACCGGTATAGATATACTAGTAGTGTGGATGAGTTTCTTTGAACTCATCCAGTGGTTCCTTCCTACCTGTATAGATAGATATACTAGTACACTTTTCTTTGAAGGCCTCCAGTGGTTCCTCCCTACCTGTATAGATATACTAGTACACTTTTCTTTGATCTCCTCCAGTGGTTCCTCCCTACCTGTATAGATATACTAGTACACTTTTCTTTGATCTCCTCCAGTGGTTCCTCCCTACCTGTATAGATATACTAGTACACTTTTCTTTGACCTCCTCCAGTGGTTTCTCCCTACCGGTATAGATATACTAGTACACTTTTCTTTGAAGGCCTCTAGTGGTTCCTCCCTACCTGTATAGATATACTAGTACACCTTTCTTTGAACTCATCCAGTGGTTCCTCCCTACCTGTATAGATATACTAGTACACTTTTCTTTGAAGGCCTCTAGTGGTTCCTCCCTACCTGTATAGATATACTAGTACACCTTTCTTTGAACTCATCCAGTGGTTCCTCCCTACCTGTATAGATAGATATACTAGTACACTTTTCTTTGAACTCCTCCAGTGGTTGCTCCCTACCGGTATAGATATACTAGTAGTGTGGATGAGTTTCTTTGAACTCATCCAGTGGTTCCTTCCTACCTGTATAGATAGATATACTAGTACACTTTTCTTTGAAGGCCTCCAGTGGTTCCTCCCTACCTGTATAGATATACTAGTACACTTTTCTTTGACCTCCTCCAGTGGTTCCTCCTTACCTGTATAGATATACTAGTACACTTTTCTTTGAAGGCCTCCAGTGGTTCCTCCCTACCTGTATAGATATACTAGTACACTTTTCTTTGAAGGTCTCCAGTGGTTCCTCCCTACCTGTATAGATATACTAGTACACTTTTCTTTGACCTCCTCCAGTGGTTCCTCCCTACCGGTATAGATATACTAGTACACTTTTCTTTGAAGGCCTCCAGTGGTTCCTCCTTACCTGTATAGATATACTAGTACACTTTTCTTTGAACTCCTCCAGTGGTTCCTCCCTACCGATATAGATATACTAGTACACTTTTCTTTGAAGGCCTCCAGTGGTTCCTCCCTACCTGTATAGATATACTAGTACACTTTTCTTTGACCTCCTCCAGTGGTTCCTCCCTACCTGTATAGATACTAGTACACTTTTCTTTGAACTCATCCAGTGGTTCCTTCCTGCCTGTATAGATATACTAGTACACGTTTCTTTGACCTCCTCAAGTGGTTCCTTCCTGCCTGTATAGATATACTAGTACACGTTTCTTTGACCTCCTCAAGTGGTTCCTTCCTGCCTGTATAGATATACTAGTACACTTTTCTTTGAAGGCCTCCAGTGGTTCCTCCCTACCGGTATAGATATACTAGTACACGTTTCTTTGACCTCCTCAAGTGGTTCCTTCCTGCCTGTATAGATATACTAGTACACTTTTCTTTGAAGGCCTCCAGTGGTTCCTCCCTACCGGTATAGATATACTAGTACACGTTTCTTTGACCTCCTCAAGTGGTTCCTTCCTGCCTGTATAGATATACTAGTACACTTTTCTTTGAATTCCTCCAGTGGTTCCTCCCTACCTGTATAGATATACTAGTACACTTTTCTTTGACCTCCTCCAGTGGTTTCTCCCTACCTGTATAGATATACTAGTACACTTTTCTTTGAAGGCCTCCAGTGGTTCCTCCCTACCGGTATAGATATACTAGTACACGTTTCTTTGACCTCCTCAAGTGGTTCCTTCCTGCCTGTATAGATATACTAGTACACGTTTCTTTGACCTCCTCAAGTGGTTCCTTCCTGCCTGTATAGATATACTAGTACACTTTTCTTTGAAGGCCTCCAGTGGTTCCTCCCTACCTGTATAGATATACTAGTACACGTTTCTTTGACCTCCTCAAGTGGTTCCTCCCTACCGGTATAGATATACTAGTACACTTTTCTTTGACCTCCTCCAGTGGTTCCTCCCTACCGGTATAGATATACTAGTACACGTTTCTTTGACCTCCTCAAGTGGTTCCTTCCTGCCTGTATAGATATACTAGTACACTTTTCTTTGACCTCCTCAAGTGGTTCCTCCCTACCTGTATAGATACCAGTACACTTTTCTTTGAACTCCTCTAGTGGTTCCTCCCTACCTGTATAGATATACTAGTACACTTTTCTTTGAACTCATCCAGTGGTTCCTTCCTACCTGTATAGATACTAGTACACTTTTCTTTGAACTCCTCCAGTGGTCCCTCCCTACCTGTATAGATAGATGTACTAGTACACTTTTCTTTGAACTCCTCCAGTGGTTCCTCCCTACCTGTATAGATACTTGTACACTTTTCTTAGAACTCCTCCAGTGGTTCCTTCCTACCTGTATAGATATACTAGTACACTTTTCTTTGACCTCCTCTAGTGGTTCCTCCGTACCTGTATAGATATACTAGTACACTTTTCTTTGACCTCCTCCAGTGGTTCCTCCCTACCTGTATAGATATACTCGTACACTTTTCTTTGAAGGCCTCCAGTGGTTCCTCCTTACCTGTATAGATATACTAGTACACTTTTCTTTGAACTCATCCAGTGGTTCCTTCCTACCTGTATAGATACTAGTACACTTTTCTTAGAACTCCTCCAGTGGTTCCTCCCTACCGGTATAGATATACTAGTACACTTTTCTTTGAACTCATCCAGTGGTTCCTTCCTACCTGTATAGATACTAGTACACTTTTCTTTGACCTCCTCCAGTGGTCCCTCCCTACCTGTATAGATAGATGTACTAGTACACTTTTCTTTGAACTCCTCCAGTGGTTCCTCCCTACCTGTATAGATACTTGTACACTTTTCTTAGAACTCCTCCAGTGGTTCCTTCCTACCTGTATAGATATACTAGTACACTTTTCTTTGAACTCCTCCAGTGGTTCCTCCCTACCTGTATAGATATACTAGTACACTTTTCTTTGACCTCCTCCAGTGGTTTCTCCCTACCTGTATAGATATACTAGTACACTTTTCTTTGACCTCCTCCAGTGGTTCCTCCCTACCTATATAGATATACTAAGTACACTTTTCTTTGACCTCCTCCAGTGGTTCCTCCCTACCTGTATAGATACCAGTACACTTTTCTTTGAACTCCTCTAGTGGTTCCTCCCTACCTGTATAGATATACTAGTACACTTTTCTTAGAACTCCTCCAGTGGTTCCTCCCTACCGGTATAGATATACTAGTACACTTTTCTTTGAACTCCTCCAGTGGTTCCTCCCTACCTATATAGATATACTAAGTACACTTTTCTTTGACCTCCTCCAGTGGTTCCTCCCTACCTGTATAGATACCAGTACACTTTTCTTTGAACTCCTCTAGTGGTTCCTCCCTACCTGTATAGATATACTAGTACACTTTTCTTTGAACTCCTCCAGTGGTTCCTCCCTATCGGTATAGATATACTAGTACACTTTTCTTTGACCTCCTCCAGTGGTTTCTCCCTACCTGTATAGATACTAGTACACTTTTCTTTGAATTCCTCCAGTGGTTCCTCCCTACCTGTATAGATATACTAGTACACTTTTCTTTGAACTCCTCCAGTGGTTCCTCCCTATCGGTATAGATATACTAGTACACTTTTCTTTGAACTCCTCCAGTGGTTCCTCCCTACCTGTATAGATACTTGTACACTTCTTAGAACTCCTCCAGTGGTTCCTCCCTACCTATATAGATATACTAGTACACTTTTCTTTGACCTGCTCCAGTGGTTCCTCCCTACCTGTATAGATACCAGTACACTTTTCTTTGAACTCCTCTAGTGGTTCCTCCCTACCTGTATAGATATACTAGTACACTTTTCTTTGAACTCCTCCAGTGGTTCCTCCCTATCGGTATAGATATACTAGTACACTTTTCTTTGAACTCCTCCAGTGGTTCCTCCCTACCTGTATAGATACTTGTACACTTTTCTTAGAACTCCTCCAGTGGTTCCTTCCTACCTGTATAGATATACTAGTACACTTTTCTTTGAACTCCTCCAGTGGTTCCTCCCTACCTATATAGATATACTAGTACACATTTCTTTGATCTCCTCCAGTGGTTCCTCCCTCCCTGTATAGATTTACTAGTACACTTTTCTTTGATCTCCTCCAGTGGTTCCTCCCTACCTGTATAGATACTTGTACACTTTTCTTTGAACTCCTCCAGTGGTTCCTCCCTACCTGTATAGATATACTACAGTATTACACTTTTCTTTGAAGGCCTCCAGTGGTTCCTCCCTACCTGTATAGATATACTAAGTACACTTTTCTTTGACCTCCTCGAGTGGTTCCTCCCTACCTGTATAGATATACTAGTACACTTTTCTTTGAAGGCCTCCAGTGGTTCCTCCATGCCTGTATAGATATACTAGTACACTTTTCTTTGAAGGCCTCCAGTGGTTCCTCCCTACCTGTATAGATATACTACAGTATTACACTTTTCTTTGAAGGCCTCCAGTGGTTCCTCCCTACCTGTATAGATATACTAAGTACACTTTTCTTTGACCTCCTCAAGTGGTTCCTCCCTACCTGTATAGATATACTAGTACACTTTTTTTTGAAGGCCTCCAGTGGTTCCTCCCTAGCTGTATAGATATACTAGTACACTTTTCTTTGACCTCCTCAAGTGGTTCCTCCCTACCTGTATAGATATACTAGTACACTTTTCTTTGACCTCCTCAAGTGGTTCCTCCCTACCTGTATAGATACTAGTACACTTTTCTTTGACTTCCTCAAGTGGTTCCTCCCTACCTGTATAGATATACTAAGTACACTTTTCTTTGAAGGCCTCCAGTGGTTCCTCCCTACCTGTATAGATATACTAGTACACTTTTCTTTGAAGGCCTCCAGTGGTTCCTCCCTACCTGTATAGATATACTAGTACACTTTTCTTTGAAGGCCTCCTGTGTAGTTCCTCCCTACCTGTATAGATATACTAGTACACTTTTCTTTGAAGGCCTCCAGTGGTTCCTCCATGCCTGTATAGATATACTAAGTACACTTTTCTTTGACCTCCTCAAGTGGTTCCTCCCTACCTGTATAGATATACTAGTACACTTTTCTTTGACCTCCTCAAGTGGTTCCTCCCTACCTGTATAGATATACTAGTACACTTTTCTTTGACCTCCTCAAGTGGTTCCTCCCTACCTGTATAGATACTAGTACACTTTTCTTTGACTTCCTCAAGTAGTTCCTCCCTACCTGTATAGATATACTAGTACACTTTTCTTTGACCTCCTCAAGTGGTTCCTCCCTACCTGTATAGATACTAGTACACTTTTCTTTGACTTCCTCAAGTGGTCCCTCCCTACCTGTATAGATATACTTGTACACTTTTCTTTGAACTCCTCCAGTGGTTCCTCCCTACCTGTATAGATACTAGTACACTTTTCTTTGACTTCCTCAAGTGGTTCCTCCCTACCTGTATAGATATACTAAGTACACTTTTCTTTGAAGGCCTCCAGTGGTTCCTCCCTACCTGTATAGATATACTAGTACACTTTTCTTTGAAGGCCTCCAGTGGTTCCTCCCTACCTGTATAGATATACTACAGTATTACACTTTTCTTTGAAGGCCTCCAGTGGTTCCTCCCTACCTGTATAGATATACTAAGTACACTTTTCTTTGACCTCCTCAAGTGGTTCCTCCCTACCTGTATAGATATACTAGTACACTTTTCTTTGAAGGCCTCCAGTGGTTCCTCCCTAGCTGTATAGATATACTAGTACACTTTTCTTTGACCTCCTCAAGTGGTTCCTCCCTACCTGTATAGATATACTAGTACACTTTTCTTTGACCTCCTCAAGTGGTTCCTCCCTACCTGTATAGATACTAGTACACTTTTCTTTGACTTCCTCAAGTGGTTCCTCCCTACCTGTATAGATATACTAAGTACACTTTTCTTTGAAGGCCTCCAGTGGTTCCTCCCTACCTGTATAGATATACTAGTACACTTTTCTTTGAAGGCCTCCAGTGGTTCCTCCCTACCTGTATAGATATACTAAGTACACTTTTCTTTGACCTCCTCAAGTGGTTCCTCCCTACCTGTATAGATATACTAGTACACTTTTCTTTGAAGGCCTCCAGTGGTTCCTCCCTACCTGTATAGATATACTAGTACACTTTTCTTTGACCTCCTCAAGTGGTTCCTCCCTACCTGTATAGATATACTAGTACACTTTTCTTTGACCTCCTCAAGTGGTTCCTCCCTACCTGTATAGATACTAGTACACTTTTCTTTGACTTCCTCAAGTGGTTCCTCCCTACCTGTATAGATATACTAGTACACTTTTCTTTGAAGGCCTCCAGTGGTTCCTCCCTACCTGTATAGATATACTAGTACACTTTTCTTTGAAGGCCTCCAGTGGTTCCTCCCTACCTGTATAGATATACTAGTACACTTTTCTTTGAAGGCCTCCAGTGGTTCCTCCCTACCTGTATAGATATACTAGTACACTTTTCTTTGAAGGCCTCCAGTGGTTCCTCCCTACCTGTATAGATATACTAGTACACTTTTCTTTGAAGGCCTCCAGTGGTTCCTCCCTACCTGTATAGATATACTAGTACACTTTTCTTTGAAGGCCTCCAGTGGTTCCTCCCTACCTGTATAGATATACTAGTACACTTTTCTTTGAAGGCCTCCAGTGGTTCCTCCCTACCTGTATAGATATACTAGTACACTTTTCTTTGAAGGCCTCCAGTGGTTCCTCCCTACCTGTATAGATATACTAGTACACTTTTCTTTGAAGGCCTCCAGTGGTTCCTCCCTACCTGTATAGATATACTAGTACACTTTTCTTTGAAGGCCTCCAGTGGTTCCTCCCTACCTGTATAGATATACTAGTACACTTTTCTTTGAAGGCCTCCAGTGGTTCCTCCCTACCTGTATAGATATACTAGTACACTTTTCTTTGACCTCCTCAAGTGGTTCCTCCCTACCTGTATAGATACTAGTACACTTTTCTTTGACTTCCTCAAGTGGTTCCTCCCTACCTGTATAGATATACTAGTACACTTTTCTTTGAAGGCCTCCAGTGGTTCCTCCCTACCTGTATAGATATACTAGTACACTTTTCTTTGAAGGCCTCCAGTGGTTCCTCCCTACCTGTATAGATATACTAGTACACTTTTCTTTGACCTCCTCAAGTGGTTCCTCCCTACCTGTATAGATATACTAGTACACTTTTCTTTGAAGGCCTCCAGTGGTTCCTCCCTACCTGTATAGATATACTAGTACACTTTTCTTTGACCTCCTCAAGTGGTTCCTCCCTACCTGTATAGATATACTAGTACACTTTTCTTTGACCTCCTCAAGTGGTTCCTCCCTACCTGTATAGATACTAGTACACTTTTCTTTGACTTCCTCAAGTGGTTCCTCCCTACCTGTATAGATATACTAAGTACACTTTTCTTTGAAGGCCTCCAGTGGTTCCTCCCTACCTGTATAGATATACTAGTACACTTTTCTTTGAAGGCCTCCAGTGGTTCCTCCCTACCTGTATAGATATACTAGTACACTTTTCTTTGAAGGCCTCCAGTGGTTCCTCCCTACCTGTATAGATATACTAGTACACTTTTCTTTGAAGGCCTCCAGTGGTTCCTCCCTACCTGTATAGATATACTAGTACACTTTTCTTTGAAGGCCTCCAGTGGTTCCTCCCTACCTGTATAGATATACTAGTACACTTTTCTTTGAAGGCCTCCAGTGGTTCCTCCCTACCTGTATAGATATACTAGTACACTTTTCTTTGAAGGCCTCCAGTGGTTCCTCCCTACCTGTATAGATATACTAGTACACTTTTCTTTGAAGGCCTCCAGTGGTTCCTCCCTACCTGTATAGATATACTAGTACACTTTTCTTTGAAGGCCTCCAGTGGTTCCTCCCTACCTGTATAGATATACTAGTACACTTTTCTTTGAAGGCCTCCAGTGGTTCCTCCCTACCTGTATAGATATACTAGTACACTTTTCTTTGAAGGCCTCCAGTGGTTCCTCCCTACCTGTATAGATATACTAGTACACTTTTCTTTGAAGGCCTCCAGTGGTTCCTCCCTACCTGTATAGATATACTAGTACACTTTTCTTTGAAGGCCTCCAGTGGTTCCTCCCTACCTGTATAGATATACTAGTACACTTTTCTTTGAAGGCCTCCAGTGGTTCCTCCCTACCTGTATAGATATACTAGTACACTTTTCTTTGAAGGCCTCCAGTGGTTCCTCCCTACCTGTATAGATATACTAGTACACTTTTCTTTGACCGGCCTCCAGTGGTTCCTCCCTACCTGTATAGATATACTAGTACACTTTTCTTTGAAGGCCTCCAGTGGTTCCTCCCTACCTGTATAGATATACTAGTACACTTTTCTTTGAAGGCCTCCAGTGGTTCCTCCCTACCTGTATAGATATACTAGTACACTTTTCTTTGAAGGCCTCCAGTGGTTCCTCCCTACCTGTATAGATATACTAGTACACTTTTCTTTGAAGGCCTCCAGTGGTTCCTCCCTACCTGTATAGATATACTAGTACACTTTTCTTTGAAGGCCTCCAGTGGTTCCTCCCTACCTGTATAGATATACTAGTACACTTTTCTTTGAAGGCCTCCAGTGGTTCCTCCCTACCTGTATAGATATACTAGTACACTTTTCTTTGACTTCCTCAAGTGGTTCCTCCCTACCTGTATAGATATACTAGTACACTTTTCTTTGAAGGCCTCCAGTGGTTCCTCCCTACCTGTATAGATATACTAGTACACTTTTCTTTGACTCCTCAAGTGGTTCCTCCCTACCTGTATAGATATACTAGTACACTTTTCTTTGAAGGCCTCCAGTGGTTCCTCCCTACCTGTATAGATATACTAGTACACTTTTCTTTGAAGGCCTCCAGTGGTTCCTCCCTACCTGTATAGATATACTAGTACACTTTTCTTTGAAGGCCTCCAGTGGTTCCTCCCTACCTGTATAGATATACTAGTACACTTTTCTTTGAAGGCCTCCAGTGGTTCCTCCCTACCTGTATAGATATACTAGTACACTTTTCTTTGAAGGCCTCCAGTGGTTCCTCCCTACCTGTATAGATATACTAGTACACTTTTCTTTGAACTCCTCCAGTGGTTCCTCCCTACCTGTATAGATATACTAGTACACTTTTCTTTGACCTCCTCCAGTGGTTCCTCCCTACCTGTATAGATATACTAGTACACTTTTCTTTGAACTCCTCCAGTGGTTCCTCCCTACCTGTATAGATATACTAGTACACTTTTCTTTGACGTCCTCCAGTGGTTCCTCCCTACCTGTATAGATATACTAGTACACTTTTCTTTGAAGGCCTCCAGTGGTTCCTCCCTACCTGTATAGATATACTAGTACACTTTTCTTTGAAGGCCTCCAGTGGTTCCTCCCTACCTGTATAGATATACTAGTACACTTTTCTTTGAAGGCCTCCAGTGGTTCCTCCCTACCTGTATAGATATACTAGTACACTTTTCTTTGAAGGCCTCCAGTGGTTCCTCCCTACCTGTATAGATATACTAGTACACTTTTCTTTGAAGGCCTCCAGTGGTTCCTCCCTACCTGTATAGATATACTAGTACACTTTTCTTTGAAGGCCTCCAGTGGTTCCTCCCTACCTGTATAGATATACTAGTACACTTTTCTTTGAAGGCCTCCAGTGGTTCCTCCCTACCTGTATAGATATACTAGTACACTTTTCTTTGAAGGCCTCCAGTGGTTCCTCCCTACCTGTATAGATATACTAGTACACTTTTCTTTGAAGGCCTCCAGTGGTTCCTCCCTACCTGTATAGATATACTAGTACACTTTTCTTTGAAGGCCTCCAGTGGTTCCTCCCTACCTGTATAGATATACTAGTACACTTTTCTTTGAAGGCCTCCAGTGGTTCCTCCCTACCTGTATAGATATACTAGTACACTTTTCTTTGAAGGCCTCCAGTGGTTCCTCCCTACCTGTATAGATATACTAGTACACTTTTCTTTGAAGGCCTCCAGTGGTTCCTCCCTACCTGTATAGATATACTAGTACACTTTTCTTTGAAGGCCTCCAGTGGTTCCTCCCTACCTGTATAGATATACTAGTACACTTTTCTTTGAAGGCCTCCAGTGGTTCCTCCCTACCTGTATAGATATACTAGTACACTTTTCTTTGAACTCCTCCAGTGGTTCCTCCCTACCTGTATAGATATACTAGTACACTTTTCTTTGAAGGCCTCCAGTGGTTCCTCCCTACCTGTATAGATATACTAGTACACTTTTCTTTGAAGGCCTCCAGTGGTTCCTCCCTACCTGTATAGATATACTAGTACACTTTTCTTTGAAGGCCTCCAGTGGTTCCTCCCTACCTGTATAGATATACTAGTACACTTTTCTTTGAAGGCCTCCAGTGGTTCCTCCCTACCTGTATAGATATACTAGTACACTTTTCTTTGAAGGCCTCCAGTGGTTCCTCCCTACCTGTATAGATATACTAGTACACTTTTCTTTGAAGGCCTCCAGTGGTTCCTCCCTACCTGTATAGATATACTAGTACACTTTTCTTTGAAGGCCTCCAGTGGTTCCTCCCTACCTGTATAGATATACTAGTACACTTTTCTTTGAAGGCCTCCAGTGGTTCCTCCATGCCTGGTAACTGGTTGAATTTCCTCCCATCTGCATCCTCGCTATACAGCTCGTCATAAACATACGATCCGTTTAGTTTTTCAACGTAAGCTTCGATGTAAAGCTCCTGTTGTTTCGTATATTCATCCTAGAAAACAAAAAATACACAATGATAGGCCTAGTGTAAAAACGGCGTTTAAGTAGGCCTACGTTAAAAATGGAAGGGAGTTGTTATGTAGTACATTATTAAATTATATTATGACATTGTACAGTAGTATTGATTGCAGATAGGGGTTGATGGGGGGGGGGTCTATTTTCTACGTTTTACGATGTATCGCGCAACAGAATACAAGCGATACAACAACGCGATACTCATTATAACGGTTGCCGGCAGCGATGTAAATTCAATAATATCTGATCTAACCTTTACCAAATGTTACCGATCATAGCTCGGCTCCAACTAACCATTTCCGCCCGGCGGCGATCCTCCGCTCTCTCATCCTCCCGAAGTTCTTCAATCGACGAACTATAAATCTTCTCTGCGGCTTCACGGGACGCCTCATCGACAAGTCGGAAATCAAAGAAAACTAGATACGGAAGATGAGCGATAGTGTAGTTCCTGGAAATATAATATACAAACTACAGTATAGGTACGGAGGATGTGGTGCTATAGTGTAGTTCCTGTATTCGGCCAATATCGGCCGAAGAAATATTTACTTTTTTCCATAGTGGAATTGATGTAAAAAGAAAAAAAAAAGAGTAATTTAACAGGCAATGGGGTTTGGCATAATCATACTGCAAATATCATATATTGCAACAGAAGCTGAGCAAAAATTGGTTAGGGCTACCGGTAGTCCATAAACGACGTCCGAGTAAATCCCGGATTTTCGGACCCACCCCCCCCCCCCCCCCTGTCCAAGCTCGTCCGGTTTTTGCCAACACCCCACCCCAAAAAAAACTTCGAACATCCGAATATACAAACGAAGACTGGTAACATTATTATTATTTATTATAATAATATTATATTAACACTCATCCCAAATTGCAGCCCTGGGATATTTTATAGCCGGATAAGGGCATCACGTCTTCATCTACATCTTAAGATATGCCCCTAACTAATATCTACATCCCGTCAGCAAACTGACCAAGTTATGTACTGTATTCCGGACTCTGCCTGTATGGTATTGCGAATCTGATAACCCGTTTGTTGCAGTATTAATTTATTACTATAAGATATTATGCTAAACATAAAAAAGCAAAAAATGGACGTCCTATTTTAACTACCCCTCTCCACCTGTCCGAAGATGTCCGGATTTTGAAGACCCCCATCCCCCACCCTCCGCTCTGACCTCGGACGTCCTTTATATGGGCGACCCCTGAAGGTGAAGATTTTATGTGTAGATAGGGTGTTAAAATTATATGCTTTGGTAAAAATAAAAACTTTGAATAAACATAACTATAGATGGAGGTGGTATTTTGGGCTATTTGCAGTTCCCAATAATTAATTTGTTAACCTACCAATATTCTTGTTTTTCACAGAATGGGTTCTCTCTCAAGTTCACTGTTTGAAGGTTTCTAAATTGTCTCAGGTATATCAATTGGTCCAATTCTTCCAATCGATTTGCTCCAACAGAGAAAACCTAAGGAAGTTCATATAACATTATTAGATTGAATAAATATAATTTAAACTGGGCTTTTAGAAGAAATATCAATTTTAATTTTTTCGCTATTGCTTATATTAAGGTTGTTCATCATATAAGAACATTGATTATTTTGCTTTGATGTAAGTCGATATAACTGTAATATAAAATTATACGATTATTAAAAAGCTCTGGCAATTTTTTGTTGAGCAAGTAGGTACCATTAGAGCTAAGTCGGGAATTTAAACCTGAC